>JAYEPQ010000006.1:10889281-10999281 GCA_036321105.1 Dracaena cambodiana | reverse complement strand
ACTAAATTATAAATATGAAAATGTTGGGGGCTAAATTCTAATTTTTAAAGATTTTAAGGGACAGATATGTGAAAACCCCCTACAAAATAACAACTTCTCTGTAACTTTTTATAAAGAAAATCGTTATATCAAAAAATAATTTCTAAATAATATTTATATATATTTAGATGAACTTTATAATTAATCTAAAATGAGATTAATTTAAGTTTCATAATAAAAGTTTTGGCTATTTTACTATATTGTTGCTGACCTCCCAGACCTAGAACAACATAATGTCAGTACTTCTTTTTAGAAACTATCGATAGGAAAATAGGTTGAATCAACATTTGGTTTCTAAAACAAAATTATAGTTCAATGATTTATCTTTCTAATGGATCCTTGAATAACTCCTGTGGATACCGTATGTGGAAGATAAGGTTGTTTTTATACATGTTGCTATATTAAACTAAAACATGAAGACATACATATGCTTGGGACATGCACAATGGGATAAATGCAGTAAATCCATGATACATGGAATCTAAAATATCAAAAATTATAAATATTTAATACTAAACATGTCTAATTTATTATGAGTGAAAAACATATTATTTCTTATTTATTTCATGCACTTGTAATCCAATTTTGAGATGTAATATGTGAAATCAATGATTATTTATACATATGAGTTTAATTCTTCTCTTGAGCGTTTTATCAAGTTAAAATATTGTTTGCTATCTTTTTATAGGATTTTGGAAGTAAGGAAACATGAATAAGAAGCGTGCGAAGCCACTGATAAATCCAATTGATAGCTGACTATCGATAGCCATTTATTAGCTATCGATGCTATTTGGAAGTTAGCACAGTAATGCTCAGACAGAGAGCTGTTGCTGAAGCAGTTATTAAGCTTTCGATAGCAGTATAAACGGATGCACTGATATCCTATTTTCAAAGACAAAAAGAGTTTCCATGCAGTTAACAGAGTTTGGTAACCACACCCTATGGGTTATAAATACCTATTGTATCTGCAAAATAGGAAAAAATATAGAAATATGGAGAGTTTTCTTTATTTTTAGAGAGAAATTTGGAGATTTTTAGGTCTTGTGTTTTTCAATAGTTGATAATAAAAGAATTTTTAGTCTTTTTATTTGATAACTATATCTAATATGAGTAACTAACATTTTTTGGGTCTTGGATAAGAAGACAAATTCTCGATCTTGATATGGTATGGATTTATTGCTTTATTTAATTAATTGATCTATATAATGTTATTAGTTTCTCTGCATAGTCTTTTCATTACTGATATATGATTTTGGGATTTTAATGATTAATTTCATAATGGTATAATTATTACTTTGATTTTGTTATGTCATTGACTAATTAGGTATGTTATATACTTAGACTTTGAAAAATTATTTCTATTATATATAGATCATGCTTAAATACTCCTATATTTCATATAAGTGTTAGTTGAGAGTTTTAACTAACAACAATGTTATCTTTTATTATAAAGAAGTATTTTGTGATTGTATAAAACTATGTTTTCTATGCAATGGAGACATTATAGCAATAACTATCTAATAATATGATCATGGAGACATTGATTTTTCCAAGCCGGTCTATGTCTCTTTCATTTTTAAAATTAATTAATACATATTCAAATAAATTATTTTTCATTTTTTAATTCAATTGTAATCTATAGTATCAGTGTCTAGCACTAGAATCAGTATATTCGAGTAAATGATCTTAGGATGACTCCCAAGTATTTCTTGACAATCTTTGCGCATGGGAGTGCATGAGTCATATCAAATCAAGTTTTTGGTGATGTTACTAGGAATCTATACTATATTAATGTACACTCTAGTATAGATTATGGTTAAAGTGTCAATCACTTATGTGGTTGGATATTATATAACCGATAGGCAGAGAGTGTCTAACGATAGACTCATTCAATAACACTCAGATCTACTACATCTTCCCATTACTCCACCGCCTGTTAATATGAAGAACAACAATAAGAAATTGACCAGAAATGATAAGAACAATGGCTTAGAGGTCAAGACACAAATGATGATCATAACCAACATAATGGTAATGGGAGGTCTCTACGTGGCTACTTATAACCTGATAGAACAACCCAACCCTCCTGTATTTCTTTCCCTCTTAATATATAGTGTTTTAAGACCAAATTAGGAGTTGTGCACCTATTACTGAAGTTCCATGGAACGGACAAGGAGAGCCTCAATTTGCACCTTCATGAATTTAAAGAAGTCTACACCAATATCAACCTCTAGAATATCAATGCAGAAAAATTGAAGCTAAAGCTCATCCCATCCTCCTTAAAGGATAAGGCAAAACGTGACTGTGCTCACTGAGGCTGAACTCAATCGGAAGATTGGATGAGATGCAGAAAAAGTTCCTTAATAAATTCTTTCCTTCGATCGAACCAACTATTTACATAAGCAAATCATTATTCTTCATTAGAAAGATAACAAAATATTTTTCGATTATTGGGATAGATTTAAAAATTTGTTGTTCTAGTGGCCACATCATGGCTTTGAGATATGCATATGGAGGTTGGTAAGAAACTTCTATCAAGATTTAAATCCTGCTACCAAACTATTCATAAAAACGATGTGCAATGTTGTAATTTTAAGTAAGGATACTGATGTAGTATAGGATATCCTCTCAAACTTGGGAAGCTGAGAATACTTCTGAAAGGAGTCAATCCATAGAAACACCTCCAAACAGAGGCGGGTTAATAAAATTAGGTGAGACCGAGGACATATATACCTGCAAGACTAATTACACTCACCAAGAAGGTTAACGACTTGCTCATTAAGAGACTGGAAACAGTGAAGGTAATGGAGGAAATACAAGAGAACTAAGACATTTATGAGTTTAAAGGACATATTACCTGATATTGTCCAACTCTACCTGCCTTCAAAGAAGCACTCAAATACAAGCTAATGCCTTTAACACAATTGCTCAACCATCTAGTAATTCATATTCCTCTACAATCTTAGTTGGATGAATCATCTGAATTTTTCCTGGAAACAAAATCTTCAACAACAGTTCCCTCAGCCTGCGAAGCCAATTGTGACTCAAGCATCACAATAGTATGTTCCACCACTGACATTAACATTGGCTTCGTTGTATCAACCACCATTGAAATGCAACTTGGAAGATAATATAGTTTAGATACAGCAACATATAGACCAACTGATATAGGCTCAACAATAATTTATATAGTCGCAATAGATATCAACAGTTAGAATGCGACAATCTTAAGCAATAAGAGGGCATAGATAAGCAACCTTAACTCAGCAATGCATATATTACATAAAGGTAAGCTTTCGACCCAACCAGAGGCAAGGAACTCAAGTAAGGTTAAAAGAATCTATGCTATCTCTTATACATTACATAATGATACACCAGATATGACTACTGTAATAAGTTTATAGAGTGGTAAAGTCCTTGCGAACTGATTTTAAAGAATGACGAAAATCGAATGAAACCAAGTGATGATTTGGCACACAAAGTAATGATGATAACAAATACCATTGCTCCAATTTATAAGCCTGATGTACCATTCCCATAATGTTTAAGAAATAAGAACGTAAACACTTCTAATGCTAAAATTCATGATGTCATCAACAGGCACATATTAATGTATCACTGCTGGAGACAATTAGGCAGGTGTGTGGATACACTAAATTCCTTAAGGACATGTGTACCGTGAAGAGACGCATAATGTATAAAAGAAAGCATTTCTTATAGAGCATGTCACTGCATTATTCCACTTAGAAATGCCACTGAAATACAACAATCTAGTATACTCGATGATTACATGTGTGATTGGGCAATACAACATTGATAAAGCTCTCCTTGACTTGGGTGCCAGCATTAATCTTTTATTGTACACTGTTTATAAGTAGCTCGGCCTAGGGGAACTAAAACCAAATCCAGTTACACTACAATTGGCAAATAGATCTGTGTGACATCCAAAGGTAGTAATCAAGAATGTGGTTGTGCAGATTATAATTTTTTTTACTTTCTCATAAACTTTATTGTTATTGATACCGCATCTATCACTAACGTTCACATTTGCAGATACTGATTATCCTCAGACATCCATTTTTAGCCACAACTAAACTAATGATAAATTATAGGAATTTGTTGGTGAAATTATCATTGGGCAATATGACCCCTAGAACTCAAGGTTTTCGATGTACGCAAGCAACCCAATTTCGACACGGAAGAAGTGCATGATGTTAACCTGATTGAAGAAAACATTAATGGCTAATACTAAATTTTACAAATTTAATTTAGATGATGTTATTCAATTTGTAAACTATATAAATGATGCTCGTTGTATGTACATTGCAAGGTGGATACCATGTAAGAAAGTTTACGAAGAGTTGTCTCCATAGTGAAGAAATTAGTTCCATCCAGAGTAGAACCTCAATCAGTCAAGCTCAAACCTTTACATGAGGATCTCAAATATGTATTTTTGGGACCCAAGGAAACCTTTCTGATGGTCATCTCAACACATATAAGGAAAATTAGGAAGAGCATCTATTATCCATGCTTCGTATGCATAATGGAGCTATGGGTGGAATATGACGGACATAAAAAGTATCGATCCCCCCATTTGTACACATCACATTACTTTGAAAGACTATATCAAGCCCACCAGCCAAATGCAGTGCAGACTTAACCTTGCAACGAAAGAGGTGGTCAAGACCAAGGTCCTAAAGCTCCTTGATGCAGTTATTATCTATCCAATTGCAAATAGAAGTGGGTGAGTCTAACCTAAGTCATCTCTAAAAAGAGCAAGGTAACTATAATTTGAAACGAAGATAGAAAAATGGTGCCAACCCATACTGCTATGAGTTAGCAAATGTGTATTGATTAGGAAGTTAAATCATGCAATAAGGAAGGAACATTTTCCTTTATCACTTCTTGTTCAGGTTAATGAAAGACTTGCAGATCATGAATTTTAATATTTTCAAGATGATTATTCTTGTTACTATCAAAGGGAAATTACTTTAGAGGATAAGGAGAAAGCCACTTTCACCTTTCTCTTTGGCACTTTTGCTTTAGACGAATGGTGTTTGGACTCTGTAATGCAATTGCAACCTTCTAGTGGTGTATGATTATCTCTAATGATAGGTAGAAGACTAAAAGTTTTATGGATGACTTCTCCGTACTTGGGAATAGTTTTGAATCCTATATGACCCACTTAAGAGCCAAACTTATTGTTACAAACAGAAGATTTTACTTGTTAATGGGAGAAAATGCCATTTCATAATTATAAAAGGATATCATTCTAGGACATATAGTGTCACCCCAAGGAATGGGTAGATTAGGTGAATGTTGAGTCTATCTCTAAAATGCTAGTTCTCAAAATGATAAAATATGTATGTTCATTCATAGGGCACACTCACTTTTATAGAAGTTTCATTAAAGATGTTATTAACATAGCTAGATCTTTGTCTCATTCTTTTGCAAGATGTATAGTTCGAATAGATGCATGCATATTAGACGGCGTTCAACACAGAGAAAGAGATGCTCATCTCGGCGCCAATAACGCAACCTTCGGATTCGTTTCTATTGTCTGAGATCATGTGCGATGTAAGTGATTATGTGGTTGGAGTAGTGCTTGGGTAGCAAAGGGATAAGAAGCTTTACGTAGTTTTCTATATTAGCAAGACTCTTAATGATGCGCAAATAAACTATACAACCATAAAGGAGTTTTTAGTAGTAATATTTGCTCTTGGCAAATTTTATTCTTATATCTTGGGCTTGCGCATTGTTGTTTATATAGATCATCGGTGTTTAAATACTTATTTTTGAAGAAGGATGCCAAACCATGACTCATTAGATGGATACTCATACTTAGTCAACATTTGGGGTTCATTGCCATCATAAGTGATGGGGTTCCCATTTTTTAATCGATTTTTCAAGAACTTGATAAAAAAATATCGAATCGTAAGTGATGGATGAGCATACTAGAACTATTCAAGATGAGATACTTTAGTGTATGTTATTTGCTAATCATATTATCTTAATTGATGAGATAAGAACATAAGACAATGCCTGGTTAGGGTTATGGAGGCACATATTAGAATCTTGAGATTTTAGATTGAGTATATTTAAAACTGAGTATATGGAGTGTAAATTAGTAAACGACGGACCCTAGACTACAGTGCTGTAACACTAGATGGGGAAGAGATACATGTAAGTAGTTAGTTTAGGTATTTGAATTCTATTATTCAGAATAATGGAGAGATCGATACTGATGTCAACCATAGGATATAAGCTGATTGGTTGAAATGGAGGAGTGCAACGTAGTTTTATGCAGCCATAACATTTCGCTAAGACTGAAGGAAAAAATTTATAGGACTACTATTAGGCCAGTTTTATTATATGGCACGGAATGCTAGGCTATAAAGAAATGTCATTCATAGAAAATTAGTATAACAGAGATGCACATGCTTCACTGGATACGCGGCAACACTAGGAGAGATAAAGTGAGAAATGAAGATATTCATGCTAAGGTTTGTGTAGCCTCTATTAATGAGTAGATGTGAGAAAATTACTTACGATGGTTTGGTCATGTGCAACATAGATTTACTAATTAACCAGTTCGAGGAGGGAAACTTATCAATATAAGATAAGTTAAAAGAGCGAAGGGAAGACTGAAGAAAATATGGATGGAGATGATACGAAAAAATATAAATTCTAGAATTTTAAATAAGGAGATATTACATGATAGGGATGAATGGAGAAGGATTATCAACATGATCGATCCAGCATGATTCTCTTTTGGTTCATGTAGCCTACCCCAAGTATTTGGGATAAAAGACTTAGTTGTTATTGTTGTATACAAGATCTTCACGCCTTATCACCTACAATCAAATGGCAAGCTGAACTTGCTAATAGGGAGATAAAATAAAGTTTAGGAAAAACAATAAACCCTGCTCGCAGAGATTGGTCTTTGCAACTAGTTGATAATTTATGTGTTTATCATAATGCTTATAAGACCCTTAGGCATGTCTCCATACAGGCTCAGTTGAACTCAAACAAAAAATGTATTGAGCATTAAAAATTATAAATTTGGATCTAAATGCTATAGGCCCTCTACGAAAGTTTCAACTGAGCAAGTTTGACTAATTAAGACATGATAGGTATGAAAATGCATATATCTTCATGGAGAAGATGACGGTGACTCATAAGCAGCATATCTTGTGTCATACATTTCATCCATCTGTTAAGGTGCATGACTATATCTATGCTCACGATGGACAGGACAATTCATGGTAAAAACAATGTACCCTCACGACACAGTAGAATTAGTGAACCCCAAAACTGGTCACGTGTTTATGCTCAAAGAAAAATGTATAAAACACTTCTTAGAACTTCCTATGTATATCGAGGAATCCACCAATTTAGTGGATCCTCCACTGACTTGAAAAGTTAGTCAAGACACTTATTTATATATATATATATATATATATATATATATATATATATATATATATATATATATATATATATATATATATATATATATATATATATATATATATATATATGTGTGTGTGTGTGTGTGTGTGTGTGCGCGCCCGCGCACGCGTGTGTGCTGACAAATTTTGTTTTTTATATATGCTTTATCATTTACCAGCAATCAAGTATCCTTTCTACTTTCCTCACATTTTTTAATTTTTTTTTTGTATGTTTTTTATGGTTTAGTAACCCATTCGGCACAATATGTTATTCAAGTTGATGATTCTATGGTTTGCACATAGGATATTCATATCTATGAATTACTATTTTTAAGTATAGTTACTGGCTTAATTTAGTTCAACTTAGTAAATTGCTAATTACTAACTTAATTTAGTTTACATCAGTAAAATACTAACTTGATTTAGTTAATTTAGTAAAGTAGTAACCATTTTCATTGTTTTAGGTACTATCAAATTTGATTTTGTTGGTACTAACAATTTTTAAGAATAATTTTTTTTTAAAAAAAAGTCCTCAGCTATACTTAGCAGAGAGGGGTTGGTAAAGCTATTGAAGTGGCTATCAACCGCTCCATATCAGGAGTTGACTCTCAACCTCATAGAGAGGTGCTACAACTCTGCTACTATTAAAGGCATTCCTTGTGCCTTCTAATGGGTTGCTATTAAAGCTGCTGTAGAAGCGGTTGTCGACAACGGTTGACATCAACCTCTCCTATAAATAGATTTGAGCCCATTCTCTTCATTTCCAAACTCAAAACTCTAGATCTAGTGCTCTCCCTCGACAGTCGTCTCTACCTTTTAACAACATTAACAATATGTGGAGAATTTTTTAAAATTTTAAAGCTTTTTAATCAAATAAGTCAACCGCTTTTTCACATCTCAATGGGTTAAATTGTGTTAAACTAGATTTTTTGGAAGAAAAACCTAGGCATAAGGATTATATGAGATGATTGGGAGAAATAGCACTAGCTCATAAATTTTTTTATACTTGATCCTAAACTTGGATAAATTTTTAAGGTTAGTGTCAATTTTTACCCATTTATTTGAGCATGATGTTGATTTATAGCAATGAATTAGGTAAAATAGAGGTTATCACTACTAAATTTGTGGGCTAAGTAAGAGATGAATTTAATCAAACAAGATATAAATAATTTATATGATGATTAATGGGATTTACATTGAAAAAACTAAATATAAAATTATTTTCACTTTCTAGAGCACATGCCTAGGAAAGTGACTGCGAAATGGCCCCGAGTAGAATTTAACAGTGCAAGCGTTCCACTATGAGGGAATCAAATGAGCATCCCTAGGCCAATCGATAAAAATGCATACACTCAATTTCAAAAAATTAAACTCTAGTCGGTGATGTGAAAATCTACTACAAGCGTACAGTGTCAGTTGAAGTGCTAACTGGTCATTCCCTCGAGGATCTAAAATATTTTTGTGTTCTCATAAATTCTTTAGTTCTAGCAGATTAACTATGAGTTCTAAGATGAATGAGGGTTATTCTAATTAGTTTAGGATATACAATCTATTAGTTTCCAACCATGCATTACTTCTATTATATTGTTCGTATCATAAAAATTGATCTTTTAGTTTTAATCGTTACTTAAAATGTTCTAAGAATGTATTATCAAGTGGTATGCAAGTATAACGCATCAAAAATACAACTTTGCATAAAAATAAACTAAATCATTAGATATTTCTATGAGAAAAGACGAAAAGTAACAATCTCAAACCCTAACTAAATATATGCTATCAAGAAATTTAATTCAAGTATTATCTATCAAAGTATTAATCTACGAGTTTATATTTTAATCTTCTTTTGAAAAATCTTATCTTTATTATTTTATTTAGGAAGAAAATATTAAAAAACAACTACATGGTGGATTCCTAGTTTTATCTACATCCTAGAGCTAAACTAAATTAGCTACTCATAGTTCTAATTGGCATGATCATATTTTTATTATTCAAAAGCATTAAGAATTCTATTTTTCTATGAAAACTATAAAGAATCTATACTAGAAAGCAAGATAAACATATCTAAAAAGCAAATAAAATAATTAAACTTACAAGAACGAATTTTTGAACAATGGTGCACCTCTAGAGTACGGTATTGTGATCGTCACCCTTCAGCAAACCCTAATTTTATTAAATAATTTTCAAGTACAAAATTGCATAAAAAACTGTAGTTACAAGTATGCGGCCAATATATAGGTTTCGGAGAACCAAACTCTAATCTGAATATAAGTGAGTAACTAGAAAATTACATCGAAGACCCTGCAGAAAATTAATCCAAAGTGGGCCATAGGGATCCGGCAAATGGAGGCAAATACCACCAAATAGCGGCAAAACTATGAGAAGTTAGCCCCAATTTTCATCTGCATAATGTTCTGATCTTTTAGGTCTGGATGACTGTATTGGATTTTGGTCCTTTGAAATTTCATAATAATGTAGTTTTTCTCACTTTAAACTCCTTTTTGGATTTGGTTTCCTAATTCAGCTTTGAATTTATTTCATCTCCTTAAATGATAGATTTTACCTGAAAAACACACTAAAAATACCCGAGTAGTATTATTTACAAACAAAAATAGATAATATGGAGGCTATAAAATGCAATTTATAGCACTCATCACACCTCCTCACCTATTTTTTGCTAGTCCTCGATATAACCTAGACCTAAAAGGAAAAGAAAAATCCTAACTCACTTTCGCAGGAATCGCGATTGCACTTAGCATATGTAACAAGCCTTTAAATTTCTAGTTTATCCTAGTGGACGAGTTGTGTCTCGTAAGGGTTTGCAGTGAATATACCCACAAAATTCGTAAAGAAGGTAAATTAAAGATTAAAGAAAAACAAAATAAGGATAACCAAAAGTCAAGAAAACAAAAAAATTTATACAAAAAATGAATTTTTTTAAATTAATCTCACTAATATACAAACTCAAAAACATATTTAGATTATAAATTTTCAAATCAAGCATCATATCAAATTCACTTATCATTTTAATCAAAAATTTTAATTTTTTCTTTCAGTACGCACAATAGATAATTTATTGACTCCTATACATCTACGTTTAAGTGTGATAGTTTATTTTGGTTTTAGACTCAAACTCTAACTCATGATTCATCTCTTTTCTCTAAATAAATCTTTTTTCTTTTTTGTGAGTATTTAACTTTTCATGCGAATATTCACGCTTACTTAGGCGCAAATATCCGATTACTCAGATCATACTCAATTATTTCATTTCTGAGACTATTGGCTTAATATCAGGCTCACCCCGTTTTTCCTTTTTTTTATTTATTAGGCTATTGACTTAATACCAGACTCACCCCATTTTTTTCTTTTTTTCATTTATGAGGCTATTGCCTTAATACTACACTCACCCTTTTTTCTTCTATTTTAGAGAGAGAATACTACTCAATCGTTATCATTTTTATCTTTAGCCTAATAAACTATTGTACAGTGAAAAAGATATGTATACTTTCCTCAAAATTACTATTAACGGTATTTATTTTTCAGATTTTAATTTTTTCATAAAATTCTTAGTATATCATCCAATCTCCTCTCCTATCAAATTTCAAATCTAAATTTATTCTTTTATTTGTAATTAGGTTGATTTATTGAAGAAAATATATAATAATTTTTTTACTTTTATTTTTTTATTTTTTTGGTTAGTTACCCTAAAAACTATCCGAAGTGTAAAATAAAAAAATTCAAAAATCTAAAAATAAAATAAAAATCCTAGAAAAACACAAAAATATCTCCTAATCTACTCCCCCACACCTAAACTTGTGTATGCTCTTATACACAAATCATTGGTGTTGTCCTCTTTGCCTCCTACTCGATTCTCTGGGTGCACGACGTGCACGTGCAGTAGAAATCCCTCCATGGTCAACTTGTTTCAATCGATGCCAAATTTTTTCAAGACCATGCCAGACAATATTGATTTGCTCAGTGGGATCTGCTGGCAAGTCTTGATCAAACAAGGTGTCATCCTCCTCCTCTTATGTTAACTCAATGGCATATATGTTTTCATCAACCGTGTGCCTATTACAATCCTCTAGAATAGCAGCATGATATGTCACTGATGTCGGCGAAAAATTCTGGAAAAGCAAAGCAGATCCATGAATTCAGAGACAGAAGCCCGCAACTCATCGGATCTGCGAATCTAAGAAACTGAGGTCCGCGAATCTAAGAAACTGAGGTCCACGATCCAGACGAAATTGAGGTCCGCGAATCTAAGAAATTGAGGTCCGCGATCCAGACATAATTGAGGTCCGCGAATCTAAGAAACTGAGATCTGCGATCCAGACGATGGAACAGGTTCGCGAATCTAAAGCTGAGATTCGCGACACTACCCATTTCGGGTGGGGGTTTAATACAAAGTCACCTGACCCGAACAGAAGAATTGCCACCTTGGATCGTGGGAATAACTGCCAAACGAATGCAGCGGCGTTAATTCGATCGTGGGAATAACCACCTAACAAATATGGCGACACTTCTAGAGTAGTGGGAGCTAACGGTCGAGTAAAATATGGCGGGACGTTACTCCAAGCCTCCTATAAAAGGCGGGAGAACGAAAGAGACGGACACACAGAGAAGGACGTCTTCTCCCAGAAATTACCCCTTGTGATCAAGAGTAAAGAAAACTTTTCCTTTCCTTTAGCCAACTGAGAGAGATTGTACGGAATGTTAACGGAAAGAAGGATTGTCCTCCATAGCTACCTAGAAACCCAGCCTTAAACAAAGAGGGAGAGCAATCTTCTTCATCTTCTGTAAACGGAAAACCGTTCGATTGTAACCCTTTTATTGAAAAGACTTTAATATAAAGAGCGTGCAACTTTCATGGCGAACAGAAGATTGGCGACTTCGCTGGGGACTACCATCACCTCCGGTGACTTGGTGGTAGCTCATCCGACAATATTCCAGTTGGTAGTATGGTCGACTCGCTCACCATTTACGTCGACCAGGAAAGGTATGAAGAATTTCTTTCTTCAGGCTCCAAGAGCCCTACTTCTCTAAGGGGATACCATAAAATCTCCAAGGGGTCAATTCCCAAGGAGATGGCAATAGCCCAGTTAAGGGAATCAACGGACCAAGATAGTCCGAAATCCCCTTCCTTAACAACGGGCTCTCTGCCAGTTCCGACAAAGACTCTTGATCTCTCAAGCAAAGTGGACCAAAGTTCCCACTTCAACAAGGAGAAGCGACCACCACCCGCTCTGCAAAGCTGTCATACAGAGAAGGAGGTTCCTCCCACTCGTACAACGAAAAGAAATCTGAGGAGAAGCAAAGCTCGTGCCCTTCACAGGAACGCGCAACAAAAGGGAACCGCCAACTCATCTTGGCAGAAACCTACCATCCAAATATGGAAGCCTAAGAGTGAGGTTGGTCAAGATGCAGAGGGATTCACTCACGTTTCCTACAGGAAGCAGAGTGAACCCGTCAAAGTTGTCCATAGTCAACGCGGAGCATACATTCGCGTCCCATGGGAAAAATCTGAAAAAGCTCGCGAACCTCAAATTCGCAGAAAGTGCATACCTATCCGTGAGGCTGAAACTCCACCGTCCCTGAAGTTATCTCTCACAAATGAGCCTATCAAAAGGGACTCCAGTGCAAGAGATCTTAGGGAACTTCTAAACAGAAGAAGAAAAAAATCCCATGTATCTCAATGCCACTGTGAACGACTGATCAATACAGTACTGTCTCACTGTCATTGTTCAACTCATGCTCGATCCTCGGTGTTTTATCAATTGTCGTCTCCGTCAACATCGTCATCCAAATTGGCAAAAAGGAGATGACGCGGGCTCGAGTTTTCTGAGCCAGAATATCCCGCAATGACCTCCAACATGATAAGTGTTGGAGAAAAGAAGAAGAAAAAAAAGGCGAAGAAAGTCTCCGAAGAAGAAGCTTCTGACCCAGAGCTCTCTTCAAGTTCGAAAGACCCATCCAATGAAGAGCGAGGAGTTTTTCGGCACACTCGACTCAAAAGTGGGGTGGCGATCCCTATGAATTATAGACAAATGGCGGGGATCTCATCTGATAAAGAAGATATAGCCAAGTCTGTTATGGCTGAATCACAGATGTCTAATTCATTCTTAGAAGACTCCGCCTCTGCATATATGACACAGAACAATATCCCAGAAGAGTTCATGCGGAGATTGGAGGAGCAAGATAGGCATATCCAGCAACAGCAGAACGCCATCAGCGAGCTTAAAGATATGCTACACGTTCCGATGGAGTTAGAAAAAGCTAAACTGAAGAATATAGGAAAGAAGACCGAAGAAGAAGGTCATGGTCCTCATAACAATCGAGAAGAAGAAGAACATTATAAAGATGATGACAACCGTTCCATGCACCAGGAGGGAAACGCAAATACTGTCTGGATGGAGAGCTGCCAGAACCAACTAAATGCCCTCATGCATAAGGGCGACCTACAAGAACTGGGTGTAGTAAGGCCATATCCCATGGAGTGGGAAACGGTGCCATTCCCAGAAAGCTACAAACCATTGAAGCTCAAATTTTTTGATGGTAGAGGATCGCCAAACTAACACCTCTACTATTTTAAGTCGTAGATAGGGCATTTATCCGAAAATGACCCTATTATTACAAGAATATTTGTTAGTACCTTAACCGGACTAGCTTTTGACGGGTTCCGGAGATTAGAACCGGGAGCCATCAATTCCTGGAGCATGGAGAAAGCCTTCCTCACTAGATTCTATGAGGATGATATGGAGGTATCAATGCCGGCACTTCTAGCTGCTAAACAAAAGAAAGGAGAGTCAGCCCGGGACTTCATCAAAAGATTCCGGAACGATTCTCTTCGATGTCCGCATGGGATGCCGAAAAAGACCCTGGTAGAAACCTGTCGACATAATTTATCAACCAAGGTTCTAGCCAGAATGGGGCCAGTGAAGTCCTCAACTTGGAAGGATCTCGCCCTACAAGCTGAAGAAGCTGAAGAAATTGCGCAAAGGCTTGAAGAAGAAGGAGGCGAGGAGAAACTGAAGCGAAGTGGTGATAACAGCTATAAGTCCCGACCCCGAGGGTATAAGGGAAAGGAAACAATGGTCACTGATGCGCCACAACCCACGAAGACTCCCCCAAAACTTCCTCCTCAGAAGCGAGTGCTACAAAAGCAATACTCCTTTAAGGATGAGCACACGAAGACTATTTTCAACCTCCTCATGAGTAAGAAGATGCTGAAGTTGCCAGAGTCTAAACGTCCAGAGAAAGCTGGGAAAGTTAATGATCCTAATTACTGTGTCTACCATAGGATCATTAACCACCCCACCCAAAACTGCTACATCATTAAAGATAAAATTCAAGCCTTAGTGGACGCTAATGTCATCAAGCTTTAAGAGCACCAAAAGAAGGTGACTGCGAACATGGTGACCGTCAAATTCGGAAAAGCGCCCCATTGGATAGAGTCAACAGTTCAAGATGGAGTGCAGCCCATCCATAAAGGCACGATGCAAGTCGTAAATTTTGATCCACACCAACAACAAAAGAAAGGACTATTCCCCTTTTAAACTGATAGGGGGAGATACTATGGGTACATCCTGATCTCCTAAATGATGAACAATTGAGTTCCAGTTCATCTGGGAAGAAGTGAAGAGAGCGATTCTTCACCTCCAATGTCGTTTTTGTAATTCCCGAAGACGATGAGAGCATTCCCGCTCTGACCGATTCAGAAAAAGAAATCAGAAATTCCTTGGTCGCCGATGCAGACCCTCCCTCCGCGAGGACCCATTCAAGAAAAGACTACTTAAAGAATTACGGCCAAACAACAGGTTCTCAACCATCTCTAGAGAAAGTCAAGCAAAAAGAGCTGAAGTTTGACAAAGCTCTGAGGAAGAAGGGAAAAGAACTTGCAGAAGACTCGCGAAAGTCATTCCAGTTCGACATCCTAACACAGTTGGCCAATATCCCTGCAAGGATAACCTTGTACGAGCTCCTGAAGCTCTCCAAATCTACTAGAGAAGCATTAAGAGAGGCTCTGCAAGATTCGGAAGTGTTCTTGGTGCTAATACCAGAGATGATCGAAGAAGGGGAATCTCATTGCGCGACATGTCACCAGATCTCTGATAAAAACATCCCTTGCATCACCTTCTCTCCAGAAGATATGCAAGTCAGGAGTAATAAGCATCATCGTCCTTTGTATTACAAGAGATACATAGGATCTACGGAGATTGATCGTATTCAAATTGATCCAGGCTCGGCCTTGAGCATCATGCCGCGAAGGATGCTACGATATCTTGGAGTGCCGATGAACAGATTAGCCGCAACCAACACTACTATCTTCGGGTTCAATGCTAACGGTAGTAGACCCCTGGGTAAAATAAAGCTCAAGTGTCAAATTGGCGACCTGAAAACGGAAGTCATGTGTTACGTGATAGATGCGGACACATCATACAATCTGCTATTGGGGAGACCTTGGATCCATAGCAATCTAATTATGCCCTCCACGTTACACCAATGCATAAAGTATGTCGACAAAGACGCAAATGTGAAGACGCTCATTGCGGAAAAACAACCCTTCAAAGGAGTTGAAAACTACTTTACTGATACGTTGTTGTATCAAGATGCGTTTGGCGTCGCAGATCTGCCCATCCAGGATGACTCTGATAGTGGCAAAGAGGCTGATACAGAATCAGGATCCGAAGATTCAGAATCCGAGGATGTGATTTGGGATGGTAAGCCCATTGTGATAAGCCTCGAAGGCCTTGATGTAAATAACGTCGTTCACTCTGATGGTGAATGGGTGATAAATGAAAATCTGGAATTTGCTTATTCTTTTTGGTGTTGATTCTGAGCCCTCAAGCACTAATACAGATGCATTTAGCGACTGTGTAAATGAGATATATTCTCTGACTTCCTTCCAAGCACCTATCCGATCATCCTTATATGAATTAAGTGATGACGTTGAAAGTGCTGACCAAGTTATTTTTGAGGTCCCTCCCAAAAACGGAACCCAAAAGGCCATAATATTTGGAAGAGCAAGTCACAAGAATAAAGAGAAATGTTCAGATTCTGAGGAAGAACAGGGAAAACCCGAGTTCTTCCATTATGATGAAAATTCCCATGAAATAATAAAGAAAATGGGATACAATCTGGCCGAAGGAAGGGGGTTGAATTTCGAAAAAGGAAGGAAGATAATACTTCAACCTTTTGTCCCCGAAGGGAAGACGCCAGACTATTACCAGAAAACCGGTAGGGGTTGGGATGCGTCACCACTTCCGAGGCCTCCTCAAGCGACAAAGTTGAGGAAAGACAGTACGATCATTCGTCAAAAATATCATGCTGGGATTCAGATGTCAGCACAAGTGTGATTTTCCACGAGGTATCCGCGAACATGGCTTCCGCGATCCAAGAAGACGAAGATTTGAAGGAAACCTCACCAGTAAGAGACGATCCTTGGGACAAGCATCTTAATTATAATATGGAGTGGGAGATTCAGTTTGAACAGCGGGAGCCCCCAACTGAAGATAAAGTGATCCAAATCAATATAGGAGATGAAAAGAATCTTAAACCCATATTTATAAGTGAGAACCTATTCTCAGAAGAAAGAAAAGAATTGATATCTCTCGTCCGCGAATACATTGATATTTTCGCTTGGAGCTATGAGGTGATGCCAGGGTTGGACCCAAGCGTGGCGGTTCACAAATTGAAAATCCGACCAGAAGCTAAGCCGGTAAAGCAGCAACAATGAAGATTCCGTCCAGAGATCATGGAAGCTATAGAAGCTGAAATAAAAAAGTTGATCGCGTCAGGCTTTATTCGCGACGAACAGCACCCTGATTGGGTCGCGAATATAGTTCCCATGACCAAGAAAAATAGAAAAATCCGAGTCTGTATAGACTTTAGGTATTTGAATGAGGCTTGCCCCAAAGACGAATTCCCATTACCCATCACTGATATTATGATAGATAATATTTATGGATATGAGCGCATGACGTTCATGGATGGATTCTCGAGATATAATCAAATCAAGATGTATCCCGATGATGAGAAGCATACGTCCTTCACGACACCACGCGGAGTATATTGCTATACAGTCATGCCCTTTGGCCTAAAGAATGCAGGTGCTACGTATTAACGCGCCATGAATGCAATTTTCCATGAGCACCTCCGGAAAACAGTGGAGTGCTACGTAGATGACCTAGCAGTCAAGAGCAGAAACAAAGAAGATCACTTGAAAGATTTGAAGACAGTGTTTGACCTCATGAGGAAGCACCAGCTCAAGATGAATCCAGCTAAGTCTTTCCTGGGGGTCTCTAGTGGGAAATTCCTCGGCTTTGTCGTAACTTCGAAAGGAATACATCTTGATCCAGAAAAAATCAAAGCTATCCAAGACATGCCACCTCCTCATAACCTCAAAGAGTTAAGAGGCTGGCAAGGCAGGCTGGCATACATTCGCAGATTCATATCAAATTTATCTGGTAAATGTCAACCTTTCACCAAATTGATGAGGAAAGGAGTGTCGTTCATCTGGGAAGATGCATGCTAAAAGGCTTTCGAAGGGATCAAACAATATCTCACGAAGCCTCCAGTGCTCGTGTCCCCAGTTTCGGGAAAGCCCTTCCAGTTATATATAAGGGCTATGGACCATTCATTGGGCGCTTTGCTAGCGCAGAAGAATGAGTCAGGCCATGAGCAAGCCATTTACTACCTCAGCAGAATGATGATCGGGGCGGAACACCGGTATAATCTCGTGGAAAAAGAATGTCTAGCATTGGTGTTCGCAATACAGAAAATGCTAGTTGGACAAACTATCCACGTTGTATCGAGAGTTAACCCTCTGAGAATATTAATGACTAAACCCGGGTTATTAAATTCAAGACTATCCAATTAGGCTATTTTGCTATCACAATATGATATGCACTTCGTCCCAAAGAAGTCTATCAAAGGATAGGCCATGGCCGACTTCTTAGTCAAACATCCAGTCCCGGCATCATCGAGGTTATATGAACAAATCCCAGGAGAGTTGGAGGAACGACATTTAATTCCAGAAAAGGATGGTTCGAGAATGTCTTTCGAATCAAATACGGTTTCGAAAGGTGTATGGCAACTTTTCTTTGATGGTGCCTCCAGAATGGGATCCAAAGGAAAGACGATAACGGGGGTTGGAGTTGTTCTCGTCTCTCCTCGCAACCACATCATTCCTCAAGCTTACTCATTGACAAGCTCGTGCTCCAACAACTTCGCGGAATACAACGCCCTCCTAATCGGCTTAAGAATAGCCAAACAAGTGGGGGTCAAATATTTGGAGGCATATGGGGACTCTCAACTCGTTGTAAATCAAATAAAAGGGGAGTACGAAGTCAAACACGAAGACCTCCTGCCGTATTATCATGCGGTGATCAAGGTCGCTAACGGTTTCACTGGTTTCTATATCAGTCACATAAAGTGCCACCTCAATAGTTATGCGGATTCGCTAGCTTCCTTGGCTGCTACATTAGCCTTGCCCAAGCATGCTAAAAGGCAAATTATGGTAAGCAGCAAGGAGTTGTTCTGTTCAAAGGATGAGCTCAAAGAAGAAGCGAAAAAGCCACAAGAAAACGAAGAAGCTCATCTAGCTTAGAGCCAAGGGATTGGCGTTTTCCTTATATAGACTATGTCCTTTACGGGATATTACCCGAAAGTTCAAAAGAAGCCAAAGCCATTCAGAGAAGGGCCATCCGGTTTTACTACAATGCGGAACTCCAGACGTTGTACAGAAAATCCTACGACGAGGTTTTACTTCATTGTCTTTCCAACCGCGAAGCTCAAAAGGTACTCGAAGAAGCTCATGCTGGCATCTGCGGAGCATATCAGCCAAGACCGAAACTCTGGAATAGAATCCGAAGGATGGCTTACTATTGGCCTAAGATGATGATAGAAGCAGTCAGCTACGCCAAGATGTGTAGGGCCTACCAAATACATGCAGACTTTATACATCAAGCTCCAGAATATCTCCACATGACGGCTACATCATGGCCATTTGAGCAATGGGGTATGGACATCATAGGGCCAATTTCTCCGCCATCAACGAGAGGACACTGGTTCATTTTGGCCATAACTGATTACTTTTCAAAGTGGACTGAGGCCATCTCCCTGACCGAAGTAAAATCGTCAGATGTTATCAAGTTCATCAAGCACCATGTGCTTTATCGCTTCGAGGTGCCTAGAAGAATAATTCATGACAACGAACCTCAGTTCGTAAGCCAAATGTATTCCAGATTCTGTAACAAATACAGGATCAAGGATGTGGCTTCATCGCCATATTACCCTGCAGCCAATGGTCTAGAAGAAGCCTTCAATAAGACCATTGTAAAACTTCTTAAGTATTTTGTGTCATCCAATCAACGGGATTGGGACGAAAAGCTCGGAGAGTGTTTATGGGCATACCAAACCACAGTCCGAACTCCCACCAATGCCACGCCGTTCTCCTTGGTATATGGATCAGAAGCGGTCTTGCCTTTGGAGATCCAAATCCCTTCATTACGAGTCGCATTAACAATAAGGATGACAGAAGAAGAAAAGCACCAGCAAAGGCTCCAAGAGTTAGAAGCCTTGGATGATAGACGCTTAGAAGCTCAACAGAGTATCGAGCTATACCAGGTGCGGATTTCTAGAACCTTTAACAAAAAGGCTAAACGAAGGACTTTTAAGAAAGGTAATCTGGTCATGTCAGTTAGAAGACCAATCATAACAAGCCAGAAGCCTAGGGGAAAGTTCCAGCAAAAGTGGGAGGGACCCTTCGTCATTGATATGGTCTACTCCAACGGGGCGTATCGGTTGACAAAGCCTAATGGTGACAAGGTCCTAATGCCAATCAACGGCAAGTTTTTGAAAAAGTATTATCCTTCGCAAAATTGTAGAACACCAGTTATAATACGGCGTAGGTAGTTCTATGCTAGTCATGAGCAAATAGTTTCTCTGTAATCAGAACTTCGTCAATGAAAGTTCTTGGTTCCGGACTAAAAAGCCTTTAGTTTGCGAATCAGATTTTCTTCATATCAAAATTTGCCAAGTTAAAAATTACCTCCAAAATTTGCCAAGTTAAAAATTACCTCTGGCGAATTAGATTTTCCTTTTTCTAAAATTTGCCAAGTTAAAAATTACCTCTCGCGGATCAGATTTTCCTTTTTCCAAAATTTGCCAAGTTAAAAATTGCCTCTGGCGAATCAGATTTTCCTTTTTCCAAAATTTTCCAAGTTAAAAATTATCTTTGGCGGATCAGATTTTCCTTTTTCCAAAATTTGCCAAGTTAAAAATTACCTCTGGCGAATCGGATTTTCATTTTTCCAAAATTTGCCAAGTTAAAAATTACCTCTGGCGAATCAAATTTTTTCTATTTTTCCAAAATTTGCCAAGTTAAAAATTACCTCTGGCGAATCAAATTTTCCTGTCCATCAAATTTGCCAAGTCAATAACACATTTGGCAATCAAGTTTATCAACAAGAAGTTCTTTCATTCATAGTAGTTTTGGGTTGTGATTCATTTCGAAATTATCAAGTTAACAGTTACCTCTGGTAATCAACATCAAAATCATCTTTCAGATACTCTCAGTTACGTAGAAAGAAAAGAACTTTTTTATTCATCATCAGAACAAAATTACATAGAATTCTCCAAGTGCTATACAGCCAATAAGAGTAAATACAAATCACTAAAAAAAAGAGGAAACTTGCTTCTGTAACTGTCTCTTTCGGCATGGTTCATATCAAAAAGTTTGCTTCTGCAGGCCCTTCTTCTGGAATGACAAACTTGCTTCTGTAACCGCCTCTTTCGGAATAGTTCAGATCAAAAAGTTTGCTCCCTGGCCTCCACTTTCAATTTGCTCTTGTAGCCTCCTTTTTTTTTTAAGGATGGCTTAAAAGGCATAATCTTGTTTCTTCTTTCCGACCACAATCAGGGACCTCCTGGTTGGTTCCCCCAGTGATGATGCCAGTGACTTGTTTAGTTCAAAACTGGGTATACCAAATACAAACCCTAGCTATATAGCTGACGGGTTGTGCAAATTCAAGGTTCTGGTCATTAGTACCCCAACCTTGTCGGATACTAGGAAAGAAGAAAAACAATGCCCCAGACCTGAAATCTTTTCTCTCATGAAAGATACATGAGACCTTCCAAGCCCCATGAGGCATTGGAAGCAATTACGAGCTCATTGGGTCTGAGCCATTGTTAAGGAGAATGACTACGGTTATCTCCTGCAGCCGAAACAAATCTTTGTTAAAAAGAAAGAAAAAGAAGGAAGAGGAGGGTATGAATCAGAAGAAGAGGAATACCTTAATTAAGAAAAATGACTACGGTCAGAAGGACCTTGTCGGTGAGACACCCCGCTGGATTGATGCAGTCTGGAGGTCTTGTGACGTGCCAACTCTTATCCATCACTTCGGTTGAAGAAAAAGAAAACATAGCTGTGGTGGTGGATCGACTACAAAAGAGAGAAAGAGAAGAGAGTCAAGAAGAAATTTTCTCACGGCTGGATGATCCTTCATTGAAGAGAGCATGTGCCTTATATAGGCGAGCTGCTAACTGTGACCTCCAGTTTAGAAGAGATAAAACCGAGATTTCGCTCAAGATTTTCAGTTCAGATCTCAACATAATTTATTGTTGTTATATGGGACGCTTAGATATCATAAGCCAGAGATCTCGTCATTAATAAAGGCATGCAATGCTTGGAATTCCCCCGCCCAAACAGCTGCATCCCATGACTCGTGGAAGTCTCTACAAATTCTAGAAAAATCTATAGTCTATTCCGCAAACTTCCAGACGAAACATCACGGGCCAGAATTCCGGAACCCGGGTCGCGGGTCAGATATGGATTGTGTAAATCCGCGAACCTCTAAAATTTATGTGAAAACAGATATACAGATACCAGAGTTTTGCGGTGGTTCGCAAATCTTGGACAAAAGATGGCAAGTTCACTACAAGTCTTTCAAGAACAGCTGCAAGACCGTACCTAAGAAGGCCGAAATCAAGTTCTCTATTAAATGACAAGGGAACTATTACAAAGAGAACTAAAGCAGTGTACACAAGAGTTCTACAATTCAATGGTTCAAAAGGGCTTTTATTTTCTCCTTCCCATTCTCAATGTCTTGTTGGAGGGATTCGTAAGCCTGAACAGTGGCTTGGCGACGTAATTCCTCGTCACTGACGACTATATTCTGCGCTGCAGCAGCCTCCAATGTAGCCAATTCAGCATGTATCTCATGGAGATCTCTGTTTGTATTGTCCTGCTGGCGAGATAAGTCGACGAGGTTCCTTATTGATTCGTAGCGCTCCTTGGTTATTTTGGCCAAGAAAGCTTGAGCCTTGGAGATGGACTCTTGAGCCTTAATAATAGCTTGGTCATGGCTCTTGACAATTGAAGCAGCGGCCTCCACTTGAAGAACAAGAGATTCGCGATTTGATTGACATTTCTCTAAAGAGGCCTTGCAAACAGTTGCCTTCTCTTGAATCTCCTTCTGAGACTTAAGCTATTCCTCTTTCAGCTTCTGGAAAGTAATTTCCACTATCTCGGATTTATCAGCACTTTTGGCTTTCGACAGGGATTCAGCGTACTTTTGGAGCTGAGCTATCATAAGCCTAAAAGGAGCGGCTCTATCCTCTCCACCAATGCTACCAATACTAGTTAGATAAATGTTGAGAACATTGGCGAGTGAAGCAAAAGGAACCCCCCTCAGTATTTTCTCAATACAGCGGTCCAAGAAGAGAAAGAAAGTCTCCACTGTATCCTTCAGCAAATCAGTCTTAAGCATGTCGATCTATGCATGAGAAGGAGTAATACTAGAGGAGGCAGAAGCGGGTTGATCCGCAATAAAGCTAGCACCATGAGGAATGGCACCCCTGGGAATTTCCGCGGAGCTACCAATCATAATCTCTTGAACTGTAGCAACAGTTGGAGTGGCTGTGGCCAAAATCATAGACATGACAGCCGAGGGAATCACTGCTTCTGAAGCATCAACTGCAGAACTAGTAACTTGGGCCGTCCCACCCGTTTCAGCTCCTGCGATAGTATTGTTTGGGGAAGTCACCTTTGCGTCTATACACTCTAAGTCCAGAGTCGAAACTGGAGCTAGAAAAAAGAAGAAAACTAATAGTTAAGTATTACAGTATCATTTGATGAGATAGCATAATTGTCGAAGAAAGAAGATGAAAATCTAAAGGTTGGACGCTGGATTCTCCAAGCCCGTACACCTCAGGACCGAACACTGCAGGCCCATATACTTCGTTCGAACCTCCTCGCTCAAAAAGACGTACTTACCATGATCGGAAGGAGGAGTAGAAGAGCGAAAACTGTTACTACTGGCGTCATCATCATCGCCCCAGCCATCTTTATCTTCAGAAGGGGGCGCTGCCTTTGGAGAGTCTGGTGCGCGAGTCTCCTCAATGATTTGCACTTCATCATCTGTAGTGCCCTGAGCAACAGGAACCACAGAGTCCTCTTGTAAAGCCGAAGGAGCACTAACTTCAACGTTGGCCTAGCCAACAAGAGGAGTAGAATTCTTTTGAGGAGCCAGACCCTTTTGTGTAGTGGGAACAGGGTCATGACAGAGAATAGGTCCTTGGTTCCGATGCCTCTTGAGAGAACGAAGAGTTAAGGAGGAATCATCTTCATCCTCCTTGGATTATTCAGCGAGGGGTTCAGCAACTGGAGTAGATGTTGCAGTTCTTGTCTCAGGCAGGGTACTCTACGAATCAGTTCCCGCGGAATGGTAGGCAAGTCGCTAAGACACCTTAGTCTCTTCCGCTTATGTGAAGATTTCTCAGGAGAAGACGGCAACGGAGGAGAAGTCTTCCTCGATGTCGGATCGGTAGAAGCATCAAGGGAGGCAGCCTGAGCCAGTACCTCAGTGTCCTCTTCTCTTTGTTCTGATTCATTAGACGCGCTGTCTCCCCTGAAGTCCTTGATCCCTGCGACTTTCGTGCTGCCGGCCTTCTTTTTCTGAGTATACCAAGCTCTGATCTCCCGCAGACTGGTATGGTGTATATTGAAATTCTGAGGAGCGGAGTTAGCATCCGCGAACCACTTATAGAAGCAGAAGCTCATATTCAAATTCGGGGTCTTGAGCAGAAGAACAAATTTGGCTTGAGTTCCACCTGCAATAAAATGAAACTAAGCTCGAGCTCCCTCCAGAACATTCCCAACAAAGCTTAATTCCCTATTGGGATTACCCACATAGAGCTAATCATACCCAAACTGACAGGCAAAACGACTCGGGTAATAAGGTTCTATATAGCAGAGGTTCCCCAAACGAAGGACCAAATGTCCTGGGTAGATATTTAACAACCACTAGAAACATTCCAAAGATAGGATAGTGAATTTATCAGCACCAGTAGAATCTGTGAATTCTTCCCCGTACCCAGCATTCGGGAAGTATGGAAAACATCTAAACAACGCAAAAGTTGAGAAACAACGAAGGGTCTTACGGATCGCGGCCATGTAGCCCCCTTTCCATTGCGACCTCTCATAGTGCTGCACTTTTGGAGCATTTAAATCAATTTGCGAATCTGCAGGACTAATCAGAGTGGGGCAATGTAGAACCAGCCAGGCCATCAAATAAGTATAAGGAAGTTCTACATGCGGATTAGGAGTCTTGATGATAGGGTCTCCTTTCTTCCTCTGCTCTTTCTTCACACTGCAGAATTTATCAGAGATTCTTCTCAATCCGCTTTGGATACTGCATACCATCACGGGTAACAAACTAAGTCGCCTGTCCAATGCCAGTAGAATGGCTGGGTATACAGCCCCAATGGGTATATTTTCCTGTGAAGGAATAATACACTTTTTTAGCCAAACCAGCAAATAACCCGCCAAGAAGGCAGGGTCAGATAAGGGCTGAAGGGCTTGATAATGAAAACTCTTAAAGGACGTCCCAGCTTTGAAAACATCTTCATCAGCTTCGGCAACATAAGCATCTGTTCTGAAGCTTGCAATTATTCTCTCTACCTCTTTTTCAGAAACTGGAGGAAGGCGAGTGAAGTTCGGAGTACTCTTAGAAAAGCCAGACAAAAGATATTGCAGCAACTTCTTTGGCTTCAAACTACTGGTGCCCGATGTGTGAGTACATATATGATAATGGCATAGCAACTCCCAGTAAGTATCATAAGCCAAAGGGTCCTGAGTCTTAATAGATGGAGTTCCTCTCCAGTAGGAACATACTCCTCATACGGGATGTTTCCCATAAGCAAACCCGAGATCTCATGCATCTCATGGAGAGCGAAACCCAATTCGCCTCAGGGGAAAAAGATTGTACAAGTATCAGGATTATACAATTCCAGCGAAGCAAAGAAATGGAATCTGCTGGCGGGAATGTCGTACTGAACTGCCCTGATGGCGCGATACAGCCCCGCATGATGAAGCTGATCTCTAAATGATCGTAGAAAGAAATTGGTCAAAACAGCCCCAGTCTCTTTTTGAAGAATAGTGACCCATCCCGAGGGACGGAAATCCTTAACAGAGAACTCTCCTTGTGCATTGGTAAAACGATGCAAGAAAGTCTGTGTGATTAGGAGAACCTCGCCTCTAGGGAGGTCACGATTAAGCAACCCTGGAAGCAATCCATGAAAGCTCTTTCCGGTGCCACGAGAAAAAGCACCTTGAGCATTGAAGCCCCCCAATAAGATACCGTCTTGCGGTCTGTTTATGTGCCAGTCTATTCGTCTAGGCATGGAAAGGGATTGAAAGAACAAGAACAGGTAAGACCTCTCCATATTGGGGAGAAACAAGTAGCGACCTTCAACTTGACGAAACCACTTGTAATCACCATCTTCCAAACCATTGTCGGACATTGAAACATGATCCCCAAACAAAAAGACAGGTTTAAGTAATGGAGACCGATCTTCTCCTTTGAAAGATGTATTGGTCATCAGCTCTCGCAATGTTGAGCGAGAAGGGTGGAGATCCTGTCTTCTCTCTCTTAATTATCTGAGGCTGTACAATGGGGAAATACGTGATCAAATCTGAACTCTTTATTCCCATCATAACCGTCAGAATATCCGAAATAATGATCCTTTAGCCAAGGATTCGAGGCGTAATCAACTGCAAAAGACATTCAAATTCAAGAAAAAAAATGAGAAAGGGACTGCCTTTCGACTTTTTTTTACCTCCAATCAAGGGTTCCTGCTGAACCACTATCGAGCTAGATGCAGCTTGAGGATCTTGACAACTCTTGGCAATGGCGTCGAAAGAAGAAGCTTTCTTCGGCCTCTTTTGCAGAGGGAGGACATCTCTCACATGGAGAATCAGATAGAAGATTGAAGACGAGAAGTCTAAGGAGTCCAAACGAAGAACTTAGATTTCAAATTTCTCGAGGTAAGGGCAACCTCTCGTAAAGTGGAGGTTATATAGCCGGTGATTTAACGGCCAAGATCTCTGAGCAGACGTGATATCCGGCTTGAATCACGTGGATACCTTTTCATTTAATGCGGCTCAGAAAAATGCCTTGAATCCAACGCCATAGGAAAACAACCGCCTGCCAGCCTTCCCGCAAAAGCTCGCAACCCTAATACAGAGTCGGTTTCTCCACAAAAAGCGAAGTTCGCGACCCTAATACAGAGCCGCTTTCTTCTCAAAAAACGAAGGCTTGCGACCTTAATGCAGAGTCGCGCCCCTTCTGAAGACAATTTGCGATCCTAATACAGAGTCATTTTCTACTCAAAGATGAAGGCTCGCACCCCAAATACAGAGACGTCTTCCTTCCAAAACGAGAGTTCGCGACCCTAATATAGAGTTGTTTTCTACTCAAAATGAAGGCTCGCGCCCCTAATACAGAGACGTGTTCCTTCCGAAGCGAGAGTTCGCGATCCTAATACAGAGTCGTCTTCTACTCAAAGATGAAGAGTTGCGACCCTAATACAGAGACGTGTCCCTTCAAAAGCAAGAAGCAGTAGTGGCGCTAATACAGAGTCACAGACTTCAAACAAACGCAATAGAAGTTCGAATGCAGAATATTATATCCAAAGTATTCTGAAACTCCTCAAAGAATCATGAGAGTTTTGGAAACTTTGGAGGGGGTTTTGTCGGTGAAAAATTCTGGAAAAGCAAAGCAGATCCACGAATTCAGAGACAGAAGCCCGCAACTCATCGGATCCGCGAATCTAAGAAACTAAGGTCCTCGAATCTAAGAATCTGAGGTCCGCGAATCTAAGAAACTGAGGTCCGCGATCCAGACGAAACTGAGGTCCGCGAATCTAAGAAACTGAGGTCCGCAATCCAGACGAAACTGAGGTCTGCGAATCTAAGAAACTGAGATCCACGATCCAGACGATGGAACAGGTTCACGAATCTAAAGCTGAGATTCGCGACACTACCCATAGCTTTCGGGTGGGGGTTTAATACAAAGTCACCCGACCCGAACAGAAGAATTGCTACCTCGGATCGTGGGAATAACTGCCAAACGAATGCAGCGGCGTTACTTCGATCGTGGGAATAACACCTAACGAATATGGCGGCACTTCTCGAGTAGTGGGAGCTAACGGTCGAGAAAAATATGGCGGGACGTTACTCCAAGCCTCCTATAAAAGGCAGGAGAACGAAAGAGATGGACACACAGAGATGGACGTCTTCTCTCAGAAATTACCCCTTGTGATCAAGAGTAAAGAGCCCTTTTCCTTTCCTTTAGCCAACTAAGAGAGATTGTACGGAGTGTCAACGGAGAGCAGGATTGTCCTCCATAGCTACCTAGAAACCCAGCCTTAAATAAAGAGGGAGCAATCTTCCTCATCTTCTATAAACGGAAAACCATTCGATTGTAACCCTTTTACTGAAAAGACTTCGATATAAAGAGCGTGTAACTTTCATGGCGAACAATTGATATGTGCTCTACGGCTATGAACACATGTGAGGTTGCATCTACATCATACTCTGCACCAAACATAAATCCACGACACAATTGCAAAATCATACGAGGTAGAGGCAAACTAGTTCTCGACCGTATCTTAGCATATATAATGGTGTCAACTAATTGTGTGCACATACAAAAATGAGTGTCCTGATGCATGATGCAATCAACAATGTGTAATGTGGGTGTGAAAATGATGACATGTGTGTAATTCCTATTACATTAGTATTAATCTAGTGGCAAGTCACGTGTACATTGCGATAAAGTGTCTTACTACTGATCCCTCTATCATGTGTCATTTTGCAATTAGGACCCCATCAATATAAGATATTCCTCAATCGCGTCTGGAGTTTGATTCCCAGGGTGAAGGAGGATACCGGTGGATGCAGAGATAGTCACTGCATGCACATCGTGGATTTCTCCACGCCAGTGGAGTTTAATGGTTTTGCGATCCTCCGAAATATTGGATTTTGCAAAACTTGCATAAAACTCATCTACTAACTCTGGAATGTAAAATGAAGTGGGCATGTATAGTAATTCCATCCCAAAGTTACTATGGTGGATAAAAAATATACCAAAAATGCAGTAAAAATCTCACCAAAGTATTTTCACAAGCAAACCATACCGTTAGATTATACTAGAGACCACACAAAATTGTTTTGATTTAACAGTAAATAGAGAGTCTAGAAACCTCACCTCCCCTTAAGTTTCAGGGGGGAAACCTCAATTTTGGCTGCTAATTAGCAGTTTTTACCGCTATTTGGTGGCAAAGTGGGGATTCTTGAGCACAACTAGTTCGGGAAGGATTCTGATGAGGAGATCTGCTCTCTGATTGTCTCTGCTTTGAGCAAAAATTGAGAAATCACTGCGGACCTGAAATGAGCACAAAGAGGACAATGGGGAAAAAAGAGGGCAACTAGGGTTTGGGTTTGGGGCTGGTTGGGTATTTATAGAGATGCAAATTTCAACTAGCCCCTTCCTTCCCTCATATATTACTCTACAGCCCTCAACTTCTATTGTATCCTGTATTATGTTAGAAATACACAACAATATATATACACTCTAATTTACAAATGAATACATGCCTCTACGCATAAATTGGATCGTGAAGTATCACGACCTCTACATGATCGCTCGCTCTGGTTTCCAAAAATAGTTTTAATCTTTGACCATTAGCTGTAAATATACTACCATTTTTAGGGTTCTCAAGATCAATTGCACTGTGATTGTGCATAGCCCGTAAATGAACGGTCCATTCCATCTTGACCTCAATTTTTCAGGGAATAAATGTAGCCTCTAATTATATAAAAAAACTTTTTGCTCTAGCGTAAATGACTTGTGAATAATCATATTGTCATGAAACACTTTAGTCTTCTCTTTATAAATCTTAGCGTTCTCATATGCATCCCTTCTAATCTCATCAAGCTCATTAAGTTGTAGCCTCCGTTACTCGCTAGTTTTTTCAAGTTCAAAGTTAAGGAATTTAATGGCTCATAAAACCTTATGCTCAAACTCATCCAGTAAATGATATGTTTTTCCAAATATCAACCGATAGGAAGACATACTTAGATTGGTCTTGCAAGCAGTATAGTAAGCCCATAATGCATCCACTAGTTTACATAACCAATCTTTTCTGTTAAGTTAATCTAATTAAAATTGAATTGCTAAAAAGTCACAATGAAGACCCTATAAATTATTCATCACTTTCGAGCTCTACCTTTCCGCGAAATGGTGGTTATCACCACCAATTAGCAACAAAACCGTAAAATTATAGCCTCTGATTTCTTCTTTGTGAATCTCTGGCATTTTTCTTTTAATCTGCATGACTGTATTTGACTTTACTTCTCTAAAACTTCGTGTTCTTATAATTTTATTATCTTTTATTCAATCAAAAGTGTACAATAAATTACTTGAAATACTAATTTACAAGAGTATGGCGAATATATAGGCCTCGGAGTACCAAACCCTAATTTGAATAAAATAAAATAGCTAAAAATTTACTACGAAGCTCCTGTAAAAATTTCAGCGCTTTCGAGCTCAACCTAGCCGCCAAATGGTATTTATCGCTGCCAATTGCCTGCAAAATAGTGAAATTATGGTATTTGATTTCTTCTTCATGAATCTATGGCATTTTTGTTTAATATGAATGACTGTATTTGACTTTACTTCTCTGAAGCTACATGTTCTTATAGTTTTATCCTGTTTAATTCAATGAAAAGTATATGATAAATTACATGAAACCCTAATTCACAAGGTTACGGCAAATATATAAGACTCAGAATACTAAACTCTAATCTGATTAAAATAGAATAGTTAAAAAGTTACAACAAAACCCTTGTAAAAATTTCAACACTTTCAGACTCTACGTCGTCGCAAAATGACGGCTATCACTACCGATTGACGGTAAAACAGTAAAATTATGGCCTATGATTTCTTCTTTAAGAAGATCTGTCATCTTTTCTTTGGTCAGCATGACTACATTTGACTTTGCTTCTCTGAAGCTTCGTGCTTTGGTAGCTTTATCTGCTTTTATTCAATCAAAAGTGTATCATAAATTACATGAAACCCTAATTTAAAAGGATACGACTAATATATGGGCTTCAGAATATCAAATCGTAATCTGATTAGAACTAAATAGCTAAAAAGCTATAACAAAACCCTATAAAAATTTGAACTCTTTTATGCTCTACCTTGTCGCCATATGGCGGCTATCACTAATTAGTTGCAAAACAGTAAAATTATGGCTTCTGATTTCTTCTTCTTGAATCTCTTGCATTTTTTCTTTCATCTGCATGACTGTATTTGACTTTGCTTCTCTGATGCTTCATGTTCTTTTAGTTTTATCTTCTTTTATTCAAACAAAAGTGTACGATAAATTATAAAAAACCCTAATTTATAAGGATACGACTAATATATATGTCTCAAAATATCAAACTCTAATCTGATTATAACTGAATAGTTAAAAAGTTACAATGAAGCCCCTACAAAAAATTTAACACTTTCGAGCTCTACCTTGCCGCCAAATGGCGGATATTGCCGCCTAATGTGAAAAATCTACTGCAAATACACAGTGTCGGTTATAGCGCAAACAGGCTATTTCCACGATAATCTAAGGTGTTTTTACGTTCTCGCTAATCCTATTATTCTTACGGACTAACAAATGATTCTAAGTTGAATTTGAGTTAATCTAATTAACATAGGATATAGATTCCACTAGTTCACAACCATGGTTCACGGGTCAATGCAAACAATTGCTCATCAGAAAATGATTGATTTATGGGGCAAGAATTTATTGGAGCATTGAGCAGGCGAGACAAGTGATCAGCTACTAAATTATCATTATCTTTGTTGTCTAATATCTCAAGATCAAACTCTAGTAACACGAAGATCCATCGAACGAGCCTTACTTTTATGTCTTTCTTGGTCAACAAATATTTCAAAGTAGCACGATTAGTATAAACTATAATTCGTGATCCAATTAAGTAGGAGCGAAACTTTTCAAGTGCAAAGAAGACTACCAGAAGCTCTTTCTCTGTGGTAGAGTAGTTCAACTGGGCATCATTGAGTGTCCTAATTGTATAGTAAATCACATGTGGCTACTTATTAATACGTTGTCTAAGGATGGCACCGATAGCATTATCTGATGTGTTGCACATAAGCTCAAAGGGCAGACTCCAATCTAGCGCATGAATAATAGGAGTGGTGGTAAGCATCTTCTTGAGCTACTCAAATACTCTAAGACAATCAGGTGTGAAATTAAATGGCACATCCTTGGCTAGTAGATGTGTCAAAGAATTAGAAACTTTGCTAAAATTTTTGATAAATCTTTTATAGAACCCAACATGACCAAGGAAGGAGCGTATATTTTTCACTGATCGCGGAGGTGGAAGATTAATAATGAGGTTCACCTCGACTTTGTCAACCTCGATACCATCCTTCGAGATAACATGCCCTAGCACTATACCATTTTAGACCATGAAATGTTATTTTTTCCAATTGAGTGTCAAATATTTCTCATGACAGTGCGTGAGAACTAATTCTAAATGATGCAGAAACACTTGGAATGAATCTTCGAAGATAGATAAATCATCCATGAAGATTTTAAGAAATTGTTCAACCATGTCAGAGAAAATATTCACCATGCATCTTTGAAATGTGGAAAGTGCTTTGCATAACCCAAAAGGCATGCGTCTGTATGCAAAGGTGCCAAATGGATATGTGAACGTGGTCTTTTCTTGATCCTCCGGGGTTATGGAAATTTGGTTGTAGACATGTGAATGTGGCCTTTTCTAAGAAACAATAGAACTCATCTCCGGCCAACCATTCCAGCATCTGATCGATAAATGGTAAAGGGAAATGGTTCTTCTTAGTTGAAGCATTCAGGTTTGTATAGTTAATATAAACTCGCCATTCCGCCTGTAAATGTATCAGGATAAACTCATTTGCATCGTTCTTGACTACAGTGATTCTGAACTTTTTAGACACTACTTGAACTGTGCTCACCCATGCACCATCAGAGATAGGATAGATGATCCCATTGTCAGGGCACTTAAGAATATCCTTCCTCATGGCTTCTTTCATCACCGGATTCAACCTACGTTGAGGGCCTCTTCTGGGTCATGCATTATCTAGTAAATAAATTTTATGTTGCACTATAGATGGACTTATCCCCTTTATATCAGCCATACTCCAGCCTATGGCTTCCCTATATGCTTTCAACACTGATATGAGTGTTTCCTACTGAGCTTCAGTCAAATCTGCAGAGATAATAACTGGTGGTGTGACGTATTTATCCAATAAAGCGTACTTGAGATGACTCAGAAAAGTCTTCATCTCAAGCTTAGGTGGACACTCAATAGATGGTCATAACTGAGCTCGTAGTTCAATCATCAATGGCTCAGGTGGAAGTTCCCATCGAGTGTAAGACACATAATTAGATGACTCATCGAGCATATCAAATAAATAGCTCTCATCAACTAAACATCCAGCTCATCAAAGAATTCCTCATCTTGGTGCTCACTGGACAACCCTTGGATCATATTCACTTCTAGGGGTTCGTCATGTGATCACTTGGTTGGTGCCCTAGATTAAATATATTCAAGTCAAGTGTCATGTTTCCAAGGAAAAGTCTCATCGATCCACTCCGGCAATTAATAATAGTATTAGAAGTGGCCACGAATGGACATCCCAAAATAACTTGGATACTATAATATGGATCCACCACAGGTTGAGTCTTGAGAACTATGAAATCGACTGGAAAAATAAACTCCCCAATCTTAATTAAGACGTCATCAATCTCTCTCATAGGCATCTTCACAGATATATCGGCTAGCTGTAACATAATCCTTATAGGTCTCAACTCTCATAGTCCTAACTGCTAGTACACTGAATAAGAAAACAAGTTGGCACTCACTTCTAAATCTATTTGAGCCATTTCAATCACTTTAGTCCCTATGGTGCAGGAGATAGTAGGACTTTTAGGGTCTTTATACTTCACATGTACTGACTGAGAGAGGATGCTAAAGATGTTAGCAGTTAGGAAGACTTTCTTTGAAACATTTGTTGTTCTCTTCTTTGTGCATAAATCCTTTAAGAATTTTGTATAAGCAAGTACCTGTTGGATTGCACAAGAAGAGGAACATTGACCTTAACTGGCTTGAATAACTCAAGGATGTACTCAACCTGAGGAGAATTTTTCTTCAATCGATTTGGATAGGAAGCCTTCGGCTTGTAAGTATGGTTGATAGGAGGATTAGAATTAGAGGGGTCAGACTCCTCTGTCGTGCTAGTAGGTAGATCGTGGGATGATGATAATGATGAATTATGAGGTGATGATGGAATTGTGGAATTAGAGAGTGTAGCCTGCCGTGCACTAGAAGTGGAATCAGGTGGCATGACTACATGATTGTCAACCAGCTTACTAGATCGAAGTGTGTGAATGGCATTAACTTGGTTGACATGTGACTAATTGGAGTTTGAGGAACTGATATTAGGGTTTATTAAGGGTTGACTTGGAAAAGTACCCTTACCACGTTCACTCATTTGACTCGCTAATTATCCAACCTGTTGCTCTAAGTTCTTAATAGATTGAGAGTTCACGAGCAGGTGCTGATCTGTTCTTTGAATAAAATTAGTTGACACTTTCATGAGATTTTACACGTGCATGTCAAGGTTGGACATATGCGTATCAAGGTTGGATTGAGATTTGAGAAGATTTTCAACGTTCTTCTCAAGTGACTGGAGTCGCTTTTCTTGATAATTATTAAACCCTATTGTGGATGTGATTGGTTTTGTGCAAGTGGTCTATTCTGGTTGTTCCCACGATTTGAATCATTTGGGTGTTAATAAGCACACATATTTGGTCTTGAAAATTGACCATTGGCTGAAGGTTGCATATTATAGTTTGGGGCTTCCTAATATTACCTTTGACGCCAAGAGGGATTTGGATGGTTCCTCCAGCCAAGATTATATGTTGAAGCATACGGATTATTCATGGGTCTTTGATACCAGACGTTAGCCTGTTTAAGTGTGGGACCCATAGGATTCACTAACAGTGGACACTCCTTCATAACGTGATTTGGAGTTCCGTAATTAAAGCATGTAGAACTTTGGATTTGATTCACTCGACCTACTGGTGGAGCACTCAATTCTCCTCATAAGGCCTATAATCTTAGCTTCGGCAGCTATAAAGTTGTCGATACTATGAAACCCACCTTTATGCACAGAAGTTGGTGCTTTGGGTTTCTCAGCGGGACTCTCCCATTGCATAGTTTCCCATGATAGGTCCTCATGGAAATCCCATGCTTCATCCTCATTCTTTCTCATGAACTCCCCTCGATAAATGGACTTAAGAAGAGTTTTGGATGTGTAATCGAGTCCTTTATAAACGATTTGACAGAACTGCCACTTTTCTAGCGCATAGTGGGGGCAGTGAACTAATAGATCCTTGAACCATTCTAAGTATTTCCAGAAGGGTTCTCTCAGCACTTGACGAAATTGATTAATTTAATTTCAAATTTTTGTTGTCTTGTGCGTGGAATAATACTTCTTGAGAAACATTATAACGAATTCATCCCAAATAGTAATTAAATCAGTAGGCATACTGTACAACCACTTCTTGGCATTATCTTTGAGAGTGAATAGGATGAAGCGGAGTTTAATTGCGTCCTCCGATAATTGCTGTAGTTTAATCATTACGCACACTCTTGAAATTCACTGATAAAGAGATATGCATCCTCAGAATTAGAACCAGTGAATTTAGAAAGTATGCTGATGTACTGCGCTTCAATTCATAGTGATTACCCCCTGCATGTGGAAGTTTGATGCATGATGGTAGTAATGTGCGCAACGGATAACATCGATCTTGAAGGATCGGGATCGGTTGGTTCATCTTGTCTCCTATGAATAAATCTGATGTCACTAGTCAACCAAATTGATCACGGGTCTAATGTGGTATGAACCAGCAACTGTAAGTGGATGCGTGAATTTCCTAAACTAATGGAAGAAGTGGGGTGTGGTGTAGATAAAATGGTAGAATTCACCTGATCTGCCGCCAATTGGCGGTATGATCAAATAAAAGATGTGATTCCTACTGTTTCTATTTTTTTACAAAATCAGAGAACCAAAATGCAGAACTGAAGAAACATTAGGGTTATAATTCACCTAATCTGCTGCCAATTGTTGGTTCTTACCGCCAAATAGCGACAGAACCAGAGAGTTTATCTCTCAAGTTTCTGCTACGCAACTCTGAAGCTCCTCTGATCCTTTTTGTCTTTCTGTATCTGTAACTTCTACTCCCTGCACACTCAACATACACTATTAACCCATAAAACTTTAGAAAAAGCAAGGAAACATCGTCGATCCCCGGCAACAGTATCAAAAACTTGATGTAAAATATCTACTGTAAGTGCACAATATCGGTGTAGCACTATACAGGTCGTTCCCATAAGGATCTAAGGTGTTTTTACATTCTCACTAATTCTATTATTCTAACGGACTAACAAAGGATTCTAATTTGAATTTGAGCTATTCTAATTAGCTTAGGATATAGAATCCATTAGTTTCCAACCATGAATTATTTCTATTATCTTCTTCCTATCATAAAAACTTGATCTTTTTGTTTTAATCTTTTTTTAAATTATTCTAAGTATGAGATATCAAGTAGTATGCAAGTATAACTCATCAAACAAACTACTTTTCATAAAAGTAAACTAAATCGTTAGATAATTCTATGAAGAAAATGAAAATCAACTACCCCAAAGCCTAACTAACCAATGGCTATCAAGAAACTTAACTCAAGTATAACCTATCAAAGTATTAATTTACGAGTTGTTATATTTTAATCTTCTCATATAGAAAATCATGTCTTTATTATTTTATTTAGGAAGAAAACATTAATAAGCAATTAAATAGTTGATTCGTAGTTTCATCTACATTCTAGAGCTAAGCTAAATTAGCTACTTATAGCTATAGTTAGTAAGATCATATTTTTCCTAGAAAGCAATTAAAGTTTATACTAGAAAGCAAGATAAATCTATCTAGAAAGCAATTAGAAGAAGATTACCTAAAAAATATTGATGAACAGCAAAAGTTACCTCTAGAGTAAGTATGGCGGCCATCACCCCTTCAGCAAACCCTAATTATATTAATTAAAATTTGAGTACAAAATTATATCATATTTTCTCTATGATAAACCCTATATTAAAGGGATACGGTCAATATATAGGCTTCGAAAACTCAAACCCTAACCTGAATAAAAGTGAAAAACTACAAAATTATATCAAAACCCCCACAGAAATTTCCCTCAGATTGGGGCCCTCTTTACCGCCAATTGGCGTCTAATGCCGCCAAATAGTGGCAAAACCCTAGGTTTGGTTCCTGGTTTTTCTCCTACATGAGTCTCTTGTCTTGTTCTTTTAATTTTGATTACTGTATTAAAGTTTGACTCTCTGCAGCATTATAGTCTTATAGCTTTACTCACTTTTAACTCTTTTCTGGACTTGATTTCCTAATCCGGCTCTGATTTTATGCCACTTCCTTGTAGAAATAGGATTACCTGAAAAGCACAATAAAAATACCCGAGTAACATTATTTAAATAAAAAATAGATGATATGGAGGTTATAAATATGAAACATATAGCACTCATTAGCTGCAACAACAAAACTCTGTCTCAGATCAAGACTTGCCTGCTTTCATTTTGAATATGTTTAATAAGGGTAAGAAACCAGTCATCGACGAGTATGCCTCTGATATAGAAGTAGAGGAAACCTATCATCACACACGCCTTAGGCCAGGCGTGACGGCTCACTGTGATTACTAAAGGTTGGCTAGGGCTTCTGATGAGGAATATGAAGTGTTCAACGATCATTTGGCCATAGTAACGTCACGATCACACACCTCTTCTTAGTCCGGAAGGAGGACGGTCCACATAGTCGAATGATCGGCCGAGTTGAGTCAAAAGATTGAGGCACAAGAACTCCTCATCCAGGAGCAACAAAAAGCATTGAAGATCTCAAAGCGATACTTGCGAAGGTCCTAGAAAATAATTAAAAGAACACAGAGGATAGAGCAGGGGTCCTTCCTCTTCTGATAAAATTAACAGAGAGAAGGATGAAACCGAATCCAATCTTGATAAGTCCAAGAGGGATGAAGCTGAATCTAACCAAGGTGCTGGCGGAAAGGTCGAGGAAGAATATTTTGTTGATCCTCATGCTGAAAGAGTGGAGAAGCTTCAAAACCAAATAGAATTTTTGATGCATCGAAAAGGGTTGCAAGAAACAGCGATTATGAACCCTACTTGATAGAATGGGAGTCCGTCCCGTTTCTCGCAAAATACAAGCCTCTCAAGTTAGATTCATATAATGGGAAGGGATCCCCGAATCAACATACGTACTATTTCTTGTCGCAGATTGGCCATCTCATGGGCAATCATCCAGTGATGACAAAAGTTTTTGCAAGTACCCGGCAAGGACCTGCATTCACCTAGTTTATGCAGTTGCCCCTAAAAACTATTAATACCTGGTCGACGTGGAGAGGGAGTTCCTAGCTCACTTCTTCGAAGATGACACTGAAGTATCCATTCACTCTCTTTTGGAAAATAAACAAAGAGTGGATGAGACGATTAAAAGCTTTATCGAGCGTTTCCGCGAGATGTCGATGCAATGCCTGCATGGTATGTCGCATGAGACATTGGTGAAGACTTGCAAGCACAACCTTCAGACCAAGATATTGGTCAAAATGGGTTGTTGAATCTAAGAACTGAAAGAACTAATTAAGTAAGGCGAACTAGCTGAAGACCTCATTTGCCGCTTGGGAGAACAATGCTCTGCAAGGAGTGCTGAAGAGTGTCATATATTATATATTTGTAGTCTCCATATTATCTATTTTTGTATTTAAATAATGCTACTAGGGTATTTTTAGTATGTTTTTAGGTAAACCTATTTCTATAAGTAGATGGCATAAACTCATAGTCGAATTAGGAAATCAAGTCTAGAAAGGAGTTAAAAGTGAGCAAAGTTACAAGATCATGATACTGCAGAGAGTCAAAGATCAATACAGTCAATCTAATCAAAGGAAAAGAACAAAAGATTCATATAGAAGAAAGTTGAAGCCCAAAAGAATAACTTTTGCCGCTATTTGGCAGCATTTGCTGCCAATTGGCAGCTAAGTGGGGCCCACTTGTCATGAGAGTTTTATGGAGGCTTTGATGTAATTTTATAGTTTCTCACTTGCACTCAAATTAGGGTTTGATTCTTCGAAGCCTATATATTGGCCGTATCCTTGTAATCTAGGGTTTAGGATTTAATTTTGTACTCGAATTTTATTGAATAAAATTAGAGTTTGCTAATGTGGTGACGACCGCCATACCGACTCCAGAGGTACCCTATTCTATTTATCATTGTTTCTTAGATAATCTTCTACTAATTGCTTCCTAGATAGATTTATCTTTTTTTTTATTGCAAAATTTTAATCGCTTTCTAGGAAAAATATGATCTTTTTAATTAGAACTATGAGTAGATAATTTAGTTTAGCTCTAGGATATAGATGAAACTAGGAATCCACCATGTAGTTGCACTCCAGTGTTTTCTTCCTAAATAAAATAATAAAGATAAGATTTTTCAATGAAAAGATTAAAATATAACAACTCGTAGATTAATACTTTGATAGGTTATACTTGAATTAGATTTCTTGATAGTCTATATATAGTTAGGGTTTAGGGTTGCTACTTTTCATCTTTGTCATAGAGTTATCTAATGATTTAGTTTGTTTTTATAAAAAGTTGCATATTTGATGCATTATACTTGCACACCACTTGATAACAAATTCTTAGAACACTTTAAGTAAAGATTAAGACTAAAAGATCAATTTTTATGATAGAAAGAAGATAAAAGAAGTAATATATGGGTGGAAACTAGTGGATTCTATATCTTAGGCTAATTAGAATAATTCAAATCTAACTTAGAAACCATAGTTAATCCGCTAGGACTAAAGAATTAGTTAGAATGTAAACACACCCTAGATCCCTGTGAGAATGACTTGTAAAGTGCTACACCGATACTGTATGCTTGCAGTAGATTTTTCATATCAAGTTTTTAGCACCATTGTCTGAGATTAACGATATTTTCTTGCTTTTTCTAGTATTTTACGAGTTAACAGTGTGTGTTGAGTGTGCAGGGATGAGAAATTGCGGATACAGGAAGACAAAATGGATCAGAGGAGACTTGCGTAGTAGAAACCAAGGAGACAGTCTCTTGTTGGAAGTGAAAATTTCTACGTAAAAAGGAATTTTCTACAACAGAACGTGGAGCTAACTTAGTAACTCCGCATTTAGCTATTTTAGCCTCGCGTTTGAATAAAACACGGAACAAATCAATAGCTCCGCGTTCTGGTTTCTTAGCTCCGCATTTTGATGCGATTAGCTCCGCGTGAGCAGATAACCAGAATCTTAAATTCATTAAGATTAAGATTTAGGCTTATCCAATACTCAAATTAAGTCCGATCAGAACTCTAAATCAAGAGATTTAAATCAAAACTAAGATATTTGATTGGAATCCTTGATGAATACAAATTCTACTTAGATAGAAACTCTCATATTATTCTAAGGATATAAATACCCCTTAGAGAAAGCCCTAGGGATCTTTTTCGATCATCAATCTACTTGATCATCAATCTTTTTGATCATCAACCTTTTCGATCATCAATCTTTTTGATCATCAATCTTTTCGATCATCTTTTTTTGGCATCTTGGAGAATTTAAGTTACGCGTGAGAGCCTTGAATTCGTGAAGACCAGAGAAGATCAAGATCAAGTCGGCCGTCATCTTCAAAAGAGAAGACCATCGTCGTCAGATCGTCAAAAGGAACTACTATTTTGATCCCATCGCCACACAGATCCCACTCTATATTGTAAAAGAGAGCGATAAATATAAATCCTCTCATTTGTTCTTTTCTTGTTCACTTTCATTGTAATCCAAGCTGTATTCAATGGAAGGAAAGCAAATTTCTGCTGCAAACAAACTGGCGATCACAGTGGGAGAAGTCTCTTTCATCGAAAAAGAGATTGTGACGCAATCTGACGTTGAGATGATCGGATCCGACTTGAACATGTTAGTCGTAGAGATTGAACAATAGAAGTACGAGGAGTATCTCTCCTCTGAATCAGGTAACCTAACCGAAACACGACGCTATCGTCACGTGCGCTCCAATACCCCAGAATCGGGTAATCGAAAATCCACCGATAAACGGGGACCCTTGGAGACCATGGCCATAGAGCTGTCGTTTGGGCAGGAAACCCTAGCCGAGGATGGCCACTTTACTGCCGAAGAAAACTCGGGAACTGGATTTACCAGAACTCAACTCCGAAATAGAAATCGGAGAGCTAGGCGAAAGGCCCTCAAAGCCGGCATTGAACGTGAGGCTAACTTCACAAAACGCAAGGCTACAGTCCCTTGCAAACTGGCTCGCGTTAATCGCAAGACCAGCCAAGATCGCGATAAATGCGAAGCTAAGACTTGCGATAAACGTAAGATTTCTAACACTTGCGTTAATCGCGAGGATAAAATTTCCTTAGAGTCGGCGTGTGATTCTCCACGCGAGACTACTACTGAGCTTAGCGATAAACGCGAAGCCAGTAAAACTTGCGATAAAAGCAAGATTTTTGACACTCGCGTTAATCGCGAGGATAAAGTTTCCTTAGAGCCAGTGTGTGATTTTTCACGCGTAATACTGAGCTTAGCAATAAACGCGAATCCAGTAATACTTGTATTAATCGCAAGACTCCTCAGCTCCGCATAAATCGTGAAGATGATTGGTAAATTTGTGTCAATCATAAAAATTGCGCTAAACGCGATGTTATGACTTGCGGTAATCGCAAGAGTAATCCAGCGTGCAAGAATTTTCTTTCATGCGGGGCTAAGATTCTAGAAGATAAACTTCTGCAAAAACGTCAAGCCAGCATAAAACGCGAGGCTAGCGTATCCAAACGCGAGGCTATTTCTCAGCCCAGCATATCAAGACGCGAAGCTACTTCTCAGCTCCGCGTATCAAAATGCGAAGCTACTGCTCAGCTCCACTAGGTTCAGACTGAATTTGATTTATACTCCTTTTCTTAGTTAGATATTCTCTAAAATCAGTAGACTTAGATATGGAGTCGTGGGACCTACTCATCCATTGAGAGGGTCTAGGTGCCCACTGGAGCTTCTTGGGACCATTGGAGTCAAGTTCTAGTCCAACAGTGCAATGATCAATCCTAATTTTGTATTCAGGTTGATTTACGCGGAGCTGAGCAATAGCTTCGCGTTTTGATATGCAGAGCTGAGAAGTAACTTCGCATTTTAATACGCAGGGCTGAGAAATAGCCTCGCATTTGGATATGCTAGCCTCGCGTCTGGTTTCTTAGTTCCGCATTTTGATGCGATTAGCTCCGCGTGAGCAGATAACCAGAATCTTAAATTGATTAAGATTAAGATTTGGGCTTATCCAGTATCCAAATTAAGTCCGATCAGAACTCTAAATCAAGAGATTTAAATCAAAACTAAGATATTTGATTGGAATCCTTGATGAATACAAATTCCATTTAGATAGAAACTCTCATATTATCATAAGGCTATAAATACCCCCTAGAGGAAGCACTAGGGATCTTTTTCGATCATCAATCTTTTTATCATCAATCTTTTGATCATCAATCTTTTCGATCATCAATTTTTTTGATCATTTTTTTTTTGCATCTTGGAGAATTCGAGTTACGTGTAAGAGCCTTGAATTCGTGAAGACCAGAGAAGATCAAGATCAAGTCAGCCGTCATGTTCAAGAGAAAAGACCATTGTCGTCAGATCGTCAAAAGGAACTACTAGTTAGATCACATCGCTACACAGATCCCACTCTATATTGTAAAACAGAGCGATAAATATAAATCCTCTTGTTTGTTCTTTTATTGTTCACTTTCATTATAATCCAAGCTGTATTCAATGGAAAGAAAGCAAATTTCTGCTGCTCTGGTTCTGCCGCTAATTGGCGGTAAGAACCGCCAAATAGCAGTAGCTCAGGTGATTCCTGACCCTATTTTTTCTCCAGATCTGTATTTTGGTTCTCTGATTTTGTAAAAAAAAATTAGAAAGGTAGAAACAGTAGGAATCACATCTTTTCTTTGATCATATCTCATCTACCATTTTATTTTCACCACACCCCACTTCTTACATTAGTTTAGGAAATTCACGCATCCACTCAAGGTCGATGGTTCATGCCACATTAGATCCATGATCAATTTGGTCGATTAGTAAGGTCATATTTGTTTATGGGAGAAAAAATGAACCAACCGATCTCGATCCTTTAGGATCGATGTTACCCGTTGCACACATCATTACCATCATGCATCAAACTCTCACTCGTACTGTGCAATCAATATGAATCAAAGCCACAGTACATCAGCATGCTTCCTAAATTTACTAGTTCTAATTCTGATGATGCATATCTGTTTATCAGTGAATTTCAGGAAATATGCATGATGATTAAACTACAAAACTTATCAGAGGACGCAATTAAACTCCGCTTCATCTCATTCGATCTCAAAGATAATACCAAGAAGTGGTTGTACAGTATGCCTACTGATTTAATCACTACTTGAAATGAATTCAATGCAGTATTTCTTAAGAAGTATTATCCCACCACAAGACGGCAAGAATTTGAAATCAAATCAATCAATTCCGTCAAGTGCCGGGAGAACCCTTCTGGAAATATTTGGAACGGTTCAAAGATTTGTTAGCTCAATACCCCCACCATGCGATAGAAAAGTGGCGGTTATGTCAAATCGTGTACGAAGGACTCGATTACACATCCAAAACTCTTCTTGAGTCCATGTGTCGAGGGCAGTTCATGAGAAAGAATGAGGATGAAGCATGGAAATTCCTTGAGGACCTATCGTGGAAAACTATACAGTGGGAGAGTCCTGCTGAGAAACCCAATGCATCAATTTCTACACATAAGGGTGGTATCCATAGCGTCGATAGCTTTATAGCTGCCGAAGCTAAAATTGCAGCCCTTATGCCAAGAATTGAAGAGTTGGAGACTCCTAGTGCTCCACCAGTGGGTCAAGTCAATCAAATACAAGGTCCCACATGTTTTAATTGCGGAACTCCAAATCATGTTATGGATGAGTGTCCACTATTAGTGAATCCCATAGGTCCGACACTTGAGTAGGAGAACACCTTATATCCAAGACCCATGAATAATTCTTACGCTTCTACATACAATCATGACTGGAGAAATCACCCAAATCTCTCATGGGGTCAAGGCAATATCTGGGAACCCCAACCCTAATATGCAAATTCTAACCAATGGTCAGTTTCTAATACCAAATGTGGATGCTTACTAATACCCAAATGTTTCAAATCACGGAAATAACTAGAATAGACCACTTGCGCATAATCAATCATATCCACAGCAAGGGTCTAACAATGATTATGATAGATAGCTAATGACACTTGAAAGAAATGTGGAAAACCTTTTCAAGACGACGTCCAATTTAGACACGCAAATGTAAAATTTAATGAAAGTGTCTACTGAGTTTATACAACGGACCGGCCAACAACTTCTTGCAAGTTCTCAGTCAATCAAGAATATAGAGCAGTAGGTTGGACAGTTAGCCACACAGCTGAATGAGTGGGGGCCAGGTACCTTTCCAAGCCAACCAATAATGAGCCCTAACTCTAACCATCTTAGTCTGTTTCATCCCATATTCACCAATGCAATGTCATTCACGCGCTCATATCTAGCAAGCAAGTGGACAATAATGTAGTCAAGCCCCCTAATCTCACTCCTACTATTTCGCAGGCTATACCATTTTTTCCATCTCTGTCTCCACATCTATCTCCGTCACCTCCACTACCATCATATGCTCATTTGGAAGAACCTGTTCTTAAGCCAAAAACACCATATCCCAATCGGCTTAGGAAGCCTTCACCGCAAGTAGAGAAGATTCTTGAAATATTTCAGCTGGTGAAGGTTAATAATCCACTCCTTGATATTATACAATAGATCCCTACTTATACCAAGTTTCTTAAGGATTTGTGTAGTAAGAAACGAGTAAGAAATATTCTTGAGAAAAATTTTATTGCTGCAAATATATCGCATATCCTCTCTAACTCCTTATCTGTCAAATACAAAAATCCAGGTTCTCCCACAATCTCATACACCATTGGGAACATTATATTTACTAGGGCATTGCTTGATCTAGGGGCAAGTGTTAACTTGCTTTCTTACACTGTTTATCAGCAACTGGGGTTAGAAAAACTTCAACCTACCAAGGTCACATTACAGCTAATTGATCGTTCGATCCAGAACCACTTGGTATGGTTGAAGATGTGCTCATTAAGGTCGGCGAGTTCATTTTTCCAGTAGACTTCATTGTCTTAGAAACTGAGCCGATTTCCAATCTACGAAATCAAATTCCCATTATCTTGGGTAGACCATTTCTTGCAATATCAAATGCATTAATTGATTGCAGGAGTGGCCTTATGAAGCTATCATTTGGGAATATGATTGTGGTATTGAAAATATTCAATATGGATGAGCACACATACGCTCTCTCATTGAGGTAAATATGATTCACAGTTTGCACTCTCATTCTACCTCTTGCACTGATGATGAACTCTCATTTGAGCAAATTTTCGAAGATGACTCATATTATTTAAATGAATTGGCACATACTGATTCTATGTATGATGATACTTTGCAAGTGTGCCATTGATTTATGCGCAAACTTTTGAGGATTTATTTGCAGAAGAGCTCGCATTACTTCGTGAGTTAGAAGAGCCACCACCATATTCACTTGATCATATTGCACTATTCTCACCTCACGATATTTTTATATGTTTGCTTGTTACTAATGATGATTGGCAGGTTTATAATGAAGAATTTTTTAATCCAATTATTAATGCTTACATGTGGACAAAGAAAGAGCGAGGGTGGCATAACATATAGACAGGTAATTTAGTGACTTGTAGGAGGATGATGAGATACAGTAATGCACCCACTTCACGTTTAAAACGCACACACTATGAAAGTGAAAATTCATTGAGAGGTCGTAACTGCTTTCCATGCGTTAATAGGGTGACGATATTGAGATCGTAACTTTTTGCGACTCTTATTATTTGTATAATATTTGTACAATAGTTTTCATATTTATTTTACCACCCTTAGTTTGTGTATAAGGGTATACACAAGTTTAGGTGTGGGAGTGGGTTGGAATATTTTCTTATTTTCTTCGTGTTTTTCTAGGATTTTTAGTTTTTTTAGAATTTTTATTTTATTTTTATATTTTTGAATTTCGTTATTTTACACTTTGGGTAGTTTTAGGGTAACCAACAATTTAGATTTTTGGATTATTTTTATTTTACACTTTGGGTAGTTTTTAGGATAACTAACAAAAAAAACTAAAAAAAAATATGATATATTTTCTTCAATAAATCAACCTAATTACAAATAAAAGAATAAATTTAGATTTGAAATTTGATAAGAGAGTAGATTGGATGATACACTAAAAATTTTATGAAAAATATTAAAATCCGAAAAATAAATACCCTTAATAGAAATTTTGAGCTAAGTATACATCTATTTTTCACTTCACATTAGTTTATCAGGTTAAGGACAAAGATGATAATGATTGAATAATCTTCTCCCTCTAAACAAGAAAAAAATGGAAAAAAGGGGTGAGCATGGTATTTAAGGCAATAACCTGAGAAATGAAAAAAAATTAAGCGTAAGCCTGGTATTTAAGGCAATAATTTCAGAAATGAAAAAAAAAGAGTATGATAAAAGTAATCGGGTACTTTGCACCTAAGCAAGCGTGAATATTCGCATGAAAGGTGAAATATTTACAAAAAAAGAGAAAAAAATTGTTATGAGAGAGGAGATGAATTATGAGTAAGAGTTGAAGTCCAAAGCCGAGGTAGACTATCACACATGCACGTATATGTATAGGAGCCAATGAATTATCTATTAGTAGGTATTGAAAGATATGATTTAAATTTTTGATTAAAATATTAAGTGTATTTGATATGACGCTTGACTAAAAAATTAATAATCTAAATGCGTTCTTTAGTTTGTATATTAGTGAGATTAATTGAAGAAAATATCACCTAAAAAAAAGGTTTTTTCTTTCTTTTGTATAAAATTTTTATATTTCTTGATTTTCGGTTATCCTTATTTTTCTTTTCTTTATTTCGTAATCTATTTTCTTCACAAATTTTGTGGGTATATTCACTGCAAACTCTCACAAGACACAACTCGTCTACTAGAGTAACCTAGGGATTTAAAGGCTTGTTGCATGTACTAAGTGCAATCGCGATTCCTGCAAAAGTGAGTTAGGATTTTTCTTTTTCTTTTTAGGTTTAGGTTTTGCTCGAGAACTATCAAAAGATAGGTGTAGGGGTGTGATGAGTGCCATATATTGTATATTTATAGCCTCCATATTATATATTTTTGTATTTAAATAATTCTACTCGGGTATTTTTAGTGTGTTTTCAGGCAAACCTATTCCTACAAGGAGATAGCATAAACTCAGAGCCAGATTAAGAAACCAAGTCTAGAAAAGAGTTAAAAGTGAGCAAAACTATAAGACCATGATATCAATACAGTCAATCCAATCAAAGTAAAAGAATAAAATATTCATGCAGAAGAAAGTTGAAGCCCAGAAGATCAACTTTTGCTGCTATGTGGCGGCATTTGTTGCCAATTGGCGGCTAAGTTGAGCCCACTTGTCATGAGATTTTTACGCGAACTTTGATGTAATTTTGTGGTTCACTTGTACTCAAATTAGAGTTTGATTCTCCGAAACCTATATATTGGCCGTATCCTTGTAATCTAGGATTTAGGATTTAATTTTGTACTCGAATTTTATTGAATAAAATTAGAGTTTGCTAAAGGGGTGATGGCCGCCATACTGACTCCATAGGTACTCTTTTCTGTTCATCATTATTTCTTAGGTAATCTTCTTCTAATTGTTTTCTAGATAGATTTATCTTGCTTTCTATTATAAAACTTTAATCGCTTTCTAGGAAAAATATGATCTTTTAAATTAGAACTATGAGTAGCTAATTTAGTTTAACTTTAGGATATAGATGAAACTAGGAATCCACCATGTAGTTGCTCTCTAGTATTTTCTTCCTAAATAAAATCATAAAGATAAGATTTTCCAATGAAAAGATTAAAATATACAACTCGTAGATTAATGCTTTGATAGGTTATACTTGAATTAGATTTCTTGATAGTTTATACTTAGTTAGGATTTGGAGTTGTTACTTTTCATTTTTGTCATAGAGTTATTTAATGATTTAGTTTATTTTTATAAAAAGTTGTATATTTGATGCGTTATACTTGCACACCACTTGATAACACATGTTTAAGACACTTTAAGTAAAGATTAAAACTAAAAGATCAATTTTTATGATAGGAAAATGATAATAGAAATAATACATGGCTGAAAACTAGTGGATTCTATATTCTAGGCTAATTAGAATAATTCAAATCCAACTTAGAAACCATAGTTAATCCGCTAGGACTAAAGAATTAGTGAGCATGCAAAAACACCATAAATCCTTGTGGGAACGATCTGTAAAGCGCTACATGGATAATGTACACTTATAGTAGATTTTTCACATCAAATGCTGATATGAAATATTTACTATAAACGTACAGTATCGGTTGTAATACTTTACAGGTCGTTCCCATGAGAATCTAAATTGTTTTGCGTTCTTGCTAATCATATTATTCTAACGGACTAACAAAGGATTCAAAGTTGAATTCAAGTTATTCTAATAAGCCTACGATATAGAATCCACTAGTTTCCAACCATGTATTGCTTGTATTATCTTCTTCCTATCGTAAAAATTATTCTTTTAGTTTTAATCTTTTAATTAAAGTGCTCTAAACATGACCTATCAAGTGGTGTGAAATCATAACTCATCAAAAATACTACTTTACATAAAAACAAACTAAATTATTAGATAATTCTATAAAAAAGATGAAAATCAACAACTCCAAACCCTAGCTAAGTATAGGCTATCAAGAAATTTAACGCAAGTATAACCTATAAAAATATTAATATATGAATTGTTATAGAAACCAATGGTTGAAATTAAATGGCATTAAATACTAACTTTTGGGTCTAAAACTTGAAATTAAGTTCAACACACCCATAGCCCGTTGGATTGGAATTTCTATTTTGCACTGTTTTAGTAAAATGACCATAACTTTTGCATAAGAACTCGGATTGTGCTGTTCTCAGTTGTGTTTCAAAGATAATTCTGAGATCTACAACTTTCTTCGACACAAAATATTCCAATTTAAGCTTTATCTTAGCCTAATATACTCTTGAAGTTGCTACTGCTGTACTTGAGTTTCTATCTTCACCAAAATTGACTTTCTTTGCTCATATTCTTGACAAATTTGCATTTTCTTCTTCTCTCCATGCAAATCCTTTGTTAGCTACAAAAGCATACTAAATATACCCAAGTAGAAATTATTTATATACAAAAGAAGATAAAATATGAGAGGAAATAAGCAAAATATGATACTAATCAAGTGTCCCGATAGGACGGTAATATCCTCAAAGCTCCCGATCGAAAAGAAAAGTGGTTATGGCGGTGGGAACACCTCTGCAAAAGAAGCCCAAAGGTCAAAAAGAGAAAGGGGCATCTAAGCAGTACTCCACGCCCATCTACGACTTCAAAGACGAACAGACAATAACATTGTTCAACTTGCTCAATAAGAAGGGAATACTTCAATTTCCCTCTAATCCAAGGTTAGAGGAAGCAGAGAGGACCAACAACCCCAAGTACTGTCGTTATCATCAAAACTTGGGGCATGCTACGAAGGACTGCTACATATTAAAAAGAAAGATCTAAGTACTAATTGAAACCAAAGTAATCACACTAAAGTCAAAACAGAAAAGGGTGACGGCTAATGCAGTCACTTTAACGGTTGGAACTAATGAATTTCCTGCAGGAGTGTCCCCGGTGCCTGTTGGAAAGATGGTGCTGGTTAATCATGATCCACATAACATGAAGGAAAAAGAACTCTTCCAAGTCACCATGAAGAAAAGTGAAATTATGTGGTACATCCAGATCTTTTCAACGATGAGCAATGGTCTTCGTCAAATAAACAAAGAGTAAGCAAAGGGAAAACTTGCCACGTGGTTTCTACAATCATTGAGGAAAACCACAATGAAGCAAGTATATTAACCGACTCCAAGACGGAGGCATTGGCTTTGGCCACACATCATGATGAGGTAGGCCTATCAGAAACTCGATCGGGGAGGAGCTATCTCAAAGATTACTCTAAAGTGCGGCCTGACGAACCCACTGCAACGAATGAAGAACCACCCTATGAGCAGAAAGAGCTCCACTTCCAGAAGGGGACAGAAGGATAGTGAGGCTACCGGTGCACCATCTAAATTCGATGTACTTGCCCAGCTAGCGAACATTCCAGCACGTATAATTCTTTACAAGTTGGTGTGATTGTCCAAGGCAACCAGGGACACATTGAGGGAAGCTCTGGCTGACTCAGAAGCTTTTTTGGCTCAAATTACATAGCCATCTGTGGACGCAGAGGAACCTTGCCCGCACTGCAACCAAGTAATGAGACAGGTTCCATGCATTACCTTCTCACCGGTTGACATGCAGGTCAAAAACTTAAAGCATAACAGACCCCTGTATTATATGAGATACATGGGCTCTCTTAAAGTAGACCAAATTCTCAGACCTCGGGTCCTCCTTAAGCATCATCCCAAGGAGATTGATGCAGATGCTTGGGATCTCAGTTAGCCGACTGACGCCCACCAACACCTCCATCTTTATCTTCAACTCCAATGGAAGCATCCCTTGGGAAAGATTCGGCTTTACTGCCAGATTGGAAGTCTGAAGTCTGAGGCGACATATTATACCATCGACGCCAACACTTCTTACAACATGCTTTTAGGATGTCCCTGGATTCACTCCAACATGGTGGTGCCTTCTACTCTCTACTAATGAATGATATATTGTGATGATCAAGGGATAGTCTACATGCTGATTACTGACAAGGAGCCCTTTAAGGGAGTGGAGAACGCCCTTTAAGGGAGTGGAGAACTACTTCACAGATATCATGCTATATAGAGATACAGCAGAGGCATCCGTAGAATCAGCAAAGAATGCCAAAGGGGATTACGACAACGGCAACGAAAGCAGACAATGAGCCCAAGCTAGCAGATGAAAAAGACTGGGAGTTTGAGATAAATCCTCTTATAATCAATATTAATGATTTTGCTGTAATCAACGCTGCTGATAAGGTAGACGAGTGGATGTTGCTGTTGTTGCTTCGGATTCTACTCCATCTTGTACACGCACAGAAGTAGATAGCATATCTGAGTGGGGGGCTCTAGCGGCATTTCATCTACCAATACAGTCATCGTTTGCTGGGCAGACCAAAATTCACAATGTGGACGGGCCTACTTTTGAGGTGCCCGCTTGATGGCCAGACCAACAGCCAATAATATTCGGTCGAGTTGAGTAGCCATCCGAGCCAAGCATAAATAGCGAAAGTGATGATCAAGAAGCACCTCAATTTGGTCATTACGAATCAATCACCCATCAAATGATGAAAAAGATGGGTTATGATTTCAATCGCAAACAGGGATTAAATTTCGGAAGAGCACGATGAAACCTTCTATGTTCTTTTGTCACATGAAGAAAGAATCCTGATTATTATTATAAAACCCGTAGGGGTTGGGATATGTTATTACTTTTGCATCCTCAGGAAATGAGTACATAGACTCAACTGAATAAGAAAATCCTAAAAAAATAGTAGAATGGGATTCTGATTTTTGTACAAATACAATATTCTGGGCCTTTGCTGCAAACATGGTTTTAGTAAACCATGGAGAACCAGATGATGCCTGGACACAACATATGGATATCAAATGGGATATCAAATTTGAGCAGCGAGAACTGCCAACTGAAGACAAAGTTTGCAAGTTAATATAGGGACTAAAGAAGACCCGAAGCCCATCTTTATAAGTGAGAGTCTTACTCCTTAAGAAAAAGAGAATCTTATATCCCTCATAAGAGAGTACATTGATGTCTTTTCATGGAGCTACGAAGACATGCCCGGCTTGGACCCATAGGTAGCCATGCACCGACTCAATATTAAGCCAGATGCTAAACCTTTAAAGCAGCAACAAAAGCATTTCAAGTCCGAATTGATGGAAATCATAGAGTCTGAAGTAAAGAAGCTGATAGACTCAGGATTCATCTACGAAGAACAACACCCTGACTGGGTGGCAAACATCGTGCCGGTGCCCAAGAAAAACGGTAAGCTAAGGATATGCATAGACTTCCAAGATCTCAACACTGCATGCCCAAAAGATGAATTCCCGCTCCCCATCACGGATGTCATGATTGATAACACGTGCGGATTTGAGCAGATGTCCTTCATAGATGGTTTCTCAGGATACAGCCAAATCAAAATGTATTCAGAAGACAAGAAATGCACAGCTTTCATAACACCACTCAGAATACACAGCTACACAATAATGCCCTTTGGATTGAAGAATGCCAGCACTACTTACCAATGGGCTATGAGCATCATCTTTCAAGAACACTTACATAAAACTGTCGAGTTTTATGTGGATGGCCTCACCATTAAGAGTAAAAATAAACAAGATCACCTGCAAGACTTTAGAGTGATGTTCGACATCTTGAGGAAGCATCAACTAAAGATGAATCCTACCAAGTCCTTTCTTGGAGTATCAAGCAGGAAGTTCTTGGGATTTGTGGTGACTTCAAAAAGAATCCAGCTTGACCCTGATAAGATCAAAGAGATAAAAGAAATGCAGCCACTGCGGAACTTGAGGGAACTCAGGGGTTTGCAAGGTAAGCTGGCGTATATCTGACGGTTCATAGCAAATCTATCAGAAAGATGCCAGCCATTCTCAAAGTTAATGAATAAGGAAGTTTCTTTCATCTGGAATGAAGATAGCCAACGAGCTTTTGAGGACATTAAAGAATACCTCACAATGCTGCCTATGTTAATGGCACCTGCTTCGGGGAAGCCTTTCTTGATCTATGTACAAGCAATGGACCACGCTCTAGGGGCTCTATTGGCTCAACATAACAATCAAGACCAGGAGCAGGCAATCTACTATTTGAGCCAGACAATGATTGTTGTGGAGCATCGGTACAGCCCAATCGAGAAAGAATGCCTAGCGCTAGTGTCGCAGTCCAAAAGATGCGACACTACCTAGTTGGTCAGACGATATATGTCATTTCTTGAGTAAACCCACTAAAATTACTCATGACTAAGCCATGATCATTAAACAGTCGGTTCACCAATTGGGCGTTATTATTGTCTCCCTACGACATGCATTTCGTGTCTCAGAAAGCGATGAAAGGCTAGACCGTAGTAGACTTTCTCGCCAATCACCTAGTTCCAGAAAACTCTAAACTCTTGGCTAACATTCCATATAAAGTCGCAAAAGTTAATGTAGCCTCTAAAGAACAAATGTGGCAACTATACTTTGATAGCGCAGCAAGAAGAGATGCTGCCGGTGTAGGGGTCGTCCTAGTATCTCCCCACTAGACCCTGAACAAATAATGTGGCAGAGTACAATACCCTTATCACTGGCCGCAAGATAGCTGGGCAACTAGGGGTGAGGCATCTCGAAGCATATGGCAATTCAAAACTAGTCGTTAACTAGATAACAGGAGAACATGAGGTAAGATATGGCAATTCAAATCTTCATAACGTATCATCAAACAGCAATGCGACTAGCAAACAAGTTCGAAAAATATTATATTGACCATGTGCCAAGATATGAGAATACGTACGCCGATGCCCTTGCATCAATAGCTACGGCCCTCGCCGTACCAAGCGGGTCAACAAAGTATGTTATCATTAGCAGTCGCAAACTCCTACACCCAGAAGCAATCATAGAGGTAGATAAAACGAACCAGGTTAGAATAAAATTTGAGCCACAAGATTGCGTTTTCCACTTGTGAACTATGCATTACATGGCATCCTCCCTGAGGACCCTAAAGAAGCCGCTTCCATAAGAAATAAGGCCACAAAGTTTTATTACAATGCCATGCTCCAAACTCTGTATCGAATATCTCTTGATGTCATCCTACTTCATTGCTTATTGAAAAGCGAAGCTTAGAAAGTGGTTAAGGAAACACATGACGGGACCTGCAGAGCCCACCAACCTGGACCAAAACTCTAGGATTGCATTAGAAGATTAGGATACTTCTGGCCCAAGATGATCACAGATGCAGTGGCATATGCAAAGTTTTGCCATGCTTGTCAGGTCCATGCGAATTTCATACACTAACCTCCAGAGTACTTGCATATGTTAACTTCCAATTGGTTGTTCGAGACATGGGGAATAGATGTTGTCAGGCCAATCACTCTGCCATCCTCCAAAGGACATTGGTTCATATTGGCGACAACCGACTACTTCTCCAAATGGGCATGAGCTATCTCCATGAGAGAAGTGAAGACAACGGACGTGGTCAAATTCATCAAACACCATGTAATTTACTGCTTCAGTGTGTCCCGATATATCATCCATGATAATGGGCATCAATTCATTAATCAAGACTTCGTGAAATTCTGCAGCAAGTTTAGAATTTAAGATGTGGCTTCAACACCTTATAATTTGGCAGCTAACAGATTAGCTGAAACTTTCAACAAGACTATTGTGAAGCTTTTGCAAAAGTTCATTTCTTTGAGTCATTGTGATTGGGATGAAAAGTTGGATGAGTCCTTGGGGGCTTACTGTACTACAGTGCGAACCCCAACCAAACCTATGCCCTTTTCTGTGGTATATAGTTGTGAAGCCGTGCTACCACTAGAAATATAAATCCCATCTCTGCGGGTAGCGCTGGCTACAAAGATGACAGCTGAGAAAAAAATATCAAAAACAACTCCAAGAATTAGATACCTTGGACTAAAAATGCCAGAACGCAAAGCAACAAATCGAGTTGTACCAAGCACGCATCTCGAGGGTGTTTAACAAGAAGGTTAAATGATGAGTGCCATATATTGCATATTTGTAGCCTTCATATTACCTATTTTTTGTATATAAATAATGCTACTTGGGTATTTTTAGTGTGTTTTGCAGGAAATCTAATTTATACATGGAGATGGCATGAAATCAGAGTTAGAGTATGAAATCAAAGTCGGAAAAGTTGCTAAAGTGGGCAAGACTACAAAATTAAATTACTGCAGGAGTCAAAGTCAAATAAAGTCAAGCAAATCAAGAATACAAGACAAGAGACTCACTCAGAAGAAACTTCAGAGCAAGATACTCCACTTGACCTGCCAAATGGCGGTTTTACCCACCAAATAGCGGCCACACAGTGTCTGTTCCAGAGGAAATTTCTTCGAGGGCTTAATTATAATTTTGTTGCTTTGCGGTTCTGCTATAATTAGGGTTTGATTTCTGAGCCCTATATATTGGCTGTATCCTTGTATTTTGAGGGGATTTTTCTGAACTTTTGTACTCGTTTTTAAATCAATAAAAATTAGGGTTTTTGCTGAGGGGGTGGCGGCCACAACACCATACTCCAGAGGCAAACCATTATTCTGAAATTTTTTACTTGCTTTCTAGATAGATTTAATCGCTTTCTAGTTTAGGTTTTACTGCTTTCTAGATTAGGGTTTATCATATTCATGAATAAAAATTTGATCTTTCTTAGTAAAAATATGAGTAGCTAATTAGTTTAGCTCTAAGATGTAGATGAAGTTAAGATCCGCCATATAATTGCTCTCAAGTATTTTCTTCTTAAATAAAATTAATAAACACATGATTTTTCCATAAAAAGATTAAAATACAAGAACTCGAAGATTAGGACTTTGATAGGTTATACTTGAATTAGGTTTCTTGATAGCCTATACTTAGTTAGGGTTTGGGGTTGTTAGTTTTATCTTTTTCTTTAAATTATCTAAAAGATTTAGTTTGTTTTTATAAGAAGTAGTATCTTTAATGAGTTATACTTGCACAACACTTGATAGCTCATGCTTAGGGTACTTTAAGTAAAAATTAAACTAAAAAGATCGAATTTTTATGATAGAAGAAAATAATAGAAGTAAGAAAATAGTTGAAAATTAGTGGATTCTAGATCCTAGGCTATTTAGATTAATTCAAATTCAAACTAGAATTTTTGGTTATTCCGTTAGACTAAGGAAAGAGTAAGGAACGCAAAACACCTTAGATCCCTGTGAGACGACCTGTACAGCGCTACAACGATACTGTGCGCTTGCAGTAAATATATCACATCATTAAACGAAGAACTTTCAATGGAGGAGACTTGGTCTTAGCTGTCAGAAAGCCAATTATCATGACCCACAGGGCTAAGGAAAATTTGAACCCAAATGGAAAAGATCTTTTGTAGTAGAAACCGTCTACTCAAATGGAACCCATCACCTGAACAATCAAGACGACGATAGGATAATGATGCTTATCAATAGCAAATCTTTGAAGAAATGCTACATCTGGCTACCTTCAAAGAAAAAAAGGGAGAAAGGAAGGCTAATGAATTAACCGCTCAATGCTATCAAAAGCAATGGGAAGAGAAATTGAAAATTTCTCGCCAATCCTATCATACTGCGGATAAGAGTATAAAATCGATCGCCCAAAACCAAAAAGGTATAGAAAGAGGGAATATTTGGCATTTAAATTCGAACAAAACTCTCAATAACTTATCATGCTAAGAGGAATAGCATGGCTAGTCCAACGTAAACGGCGATTAGTAAAGGCATGTCCAATCCGTTGATAACTGGGGATTTGCTAAAAATTTCATGATAAATTTGACATAATATTATCCTATAAGGATACTCATAACCCAATACTTCAAAAGCAAAGGAGAGAGAAAATCAAATCCTTAACAACTCCTCGTGCTGAGGTAAAAGTATGAGCCACCCGATGCTTTAAAAGTAAAGGGAAGAGAACAAATTTCTTGTCAACTCATCATGCTGAAGTAAATAGCATGAGCAACTCAATTTTTTAAAGACAAAGGGAGGAGAAAATCAAAATCCTCACTAACCTATTATGATAAGAAAGAATGCACGAACAGCCTAGCGCCCCTGAGGCAAGGGGCAAGAGGAAGCTAAAATTCTCGACCAGTCTTATAATACTGGGAGTAAAAGTAAACCAAAATCAAAAAGGCAAAGGGAAAAAAAAGTTTGGCATTTAAGCCCAAACAAAATCTTTGACAACTCATCATGCTAAGGAAAATAGCATGGCTAGCCCAATATAAACGGTGATTGGTAAAGGCATGTCAAATTTGTTAATAGTTCGAGATTTGTTAAAAATCTCGTGAACCTATCACGTTAAGCTCTTATTTTTAACAGCAAGATTCAAATCATCTCAGCTCAATGTAACCAAATCAATCACGTTAAACTCTTACCTCTCATAGTGAGATTCAAATCATTTCAGCTCAAAATAACCAAATCTGTCACGTTAAGCTCTTACCTCTGACAGCGAGATTCAAATCATCTCAGCTCCAAACAACCAAATCTGTCACGATTAAGCTCTTACCTCTGACAGTGAGATTCAAACCATCTCATCTCAAAAAAAAAAAACCAAATATGTCAAGTTAAACTCTTATCTCTGACAGTGAGAATCAAACCATCTCATCTCAAAAACATCCAAACCTGTCATGTTAAGATCTTACTTCTGATAGTAAGATTTAAACAATCACACAAATAATACACTCTGTGATCCCAACGTGAACACCAGATTTATCTGTCAGCTAGGCGAGTCACCGGCTCTGTCTATCAGCTAGGCCAGATACTCCATAACATAAATCCAATCACCTCGTTATGTTTAATAGTATGCCTCTGTCGAAACCCCTTGGTACATTTTCTGAATACCTCTACCAAGACCCTATGAGTATATTTTCTGAATACCTCTGCTCATGGTTTTCTGACCCTAACTCGGTCACCTCAAAAGGTTTTCTGAATACCTCTGCTGAGACCCAATCAGTATGCAATATATCTCTGCTGAGACCTTGTGGGTACATTTTTTGAATACCTCTGCCCATGGTTTCTAACCCTAACACAGTCATCTCAGTACATTTTCTGAACATCTCTGCTGATACCTAATCGATATGTTTAAAAATACACCTCTGCCGAAACCCCTTAGTACATTTTCTGTACACCTCTACCAAGACCCCATGAGTATGTTTTATGAACACATCTGCTCATGGTTTTCGGACCCTAACCCAGTCACCTCGGTACATTTTTTAAACACCTTTTCAAGACCCCATGGTATGTTTTTTGAACATCTCTGCTCGTGGTTTTTCGACCCTCACCCACATTCCAACAATCTATTGAATAGATACCCATTATGATGAGAAAGAATGCGTGGACAGCCCAGTGCCCTTGAGGTAAGGGGCAAGAGGAAACTAAAATTCTCGACCAATTTTATCATTCGGGGGGTAGGAACAACCTGATGTCGAAAAGGTAAAGGGGCGAGATACCCCGTTAAACATGCCAAGCAATCGTGATATGCTCAATAGTGTACCTCTGTCAAAGTTCTATGAGTACGTTTTCTAAACACCTCTACTTATGGTTATTCAATCTCAATTTAAAAATACTCAATGGCTCTGTCTGCCAGCTAGGCGAGCCACTGACTCTGTTTGTCAACCCAAACAAGTCACATCATATTTAAAATGCTTACCTCGCCAAGGCACCTTCACACCCTTAGTGAGTTCCATCTTCCATTTTCCATCCACCAATTCCATTAAATCCATCCATCTCTTTCAAAATGATCACTCCATAGGTACATCAGTCATACCTCTATCTATGAATTTTATAATTCTAAAACAATCAACAAGGTTTTGTCTATTGTCCAGGTAAGTCAACTTCATATGATTAACAAAACTCAGCTTACTATGACAACACCATATCCTTAGCAAGTTTCATTGGACATGTTAAACAATTAGGTTTAAAGTGTACAATCCAAGTGTGGGAGACCAATCATGGATAAGAATTCAAAGTATTTCTAAATTTTCAGAAGAGACAAAATTTTAAAAACTTTAGAGGAGGGTCTTATAGAACGAAAAAAATTATTCAAGTCCAAAATTCAAATCCAGAATCAGAATCAGAGTCCGAGTCCGAATCCAAATCCAAATCCAAATAATAAAAATAATAAATTAATTAATAAAATTAATAAAAATAAATATTTTCTGACCCTTGGCTAGCCTCGCTTCTGAGGCTAGCCAGGCCAGCCTCGTAGATGAGGCAGGCGATCCTCGTCCTGCACAGTAAACCCTGGCTTCATACATGATTTATTCAGCCTAATCTTGAGTTATTTTGCAATTTTTAACTCATATCCAAATTTTAATCAAAATCAAATTAAGTTTTGGGTGCAGAAATAGGACCCGATTCAATGAATCTCGAGCATATCAAATCAAGAGAAAATTCAAATATCATATCGAGATTACAAAGAGATCTTGTTCCTATCTACAAGAAAAGCAGATCTTGTTCCCATCTACAAGGAAACCTTTTCAACAACTAGGGGTCTATAAATACCCCTCAAGAGAACTCAAAAAGGACATTTGGTTGGATCTCTCTCCCGCGCAAGAGTTCGTACTTCCTGCAAGATCAGAAAAGAAGAAGAATGAGTTCGCCTCCAAATCATCAATGTCAGATTGTCAACGGGAAATGACCGATCCCATAACTATCTCGAATCTCATGATCTTTTGTAAAAAAGAGAGCGACGATTTATAAGTCCTTTTTATCTATTTTTTTATTTTCTTTTCATTGTAATCCAAGAAAAGAAAAATTTTTGATAATCTATAGTTTTTCTCTATCAATAGCAATGGAAAGATCATCCCCTATTTTTGCAGAAAACAGTAATATTGCAAGGAATGAGGGTGCAGTTCATGGAGTTATGGCTTCGACCAACTTTGATTGATAGGATCAAAGGAGTCCATGCCAATGATCGGAGATTAAAAGGCTTAGGGACAAGATGGAGGCTGGTAAGAGACCAGATATATCAATACATGCATATGATTCACTTCATCTTAGTTGTAGATTGTGTGTGCCCAAGGAATAGGTAAGAGACGAGGTGTTAGCAGAAGTTCATAAATTATTCTATTCTATTTACCATGATAGCACTAAGATGTATAGAGATCTAAAACAACACTTTTTGTAGCCTGGAATGAAAAAGTTGATTGCTCGGTATGTATCAATGTGACTTATCTATTAGGAGGTAAAGGTCGAGCATCAGAGAACCGCAGGTTTATTTTAACCCTTGCCCATTGCAGAGTGGAAATGTGAAAAGATAGCCATGGACTTTTCAACGAGTCCTTCCAAAAGTTTTAGGGGGTAATAAAGTTGTTGGGTGATCGTTGACCACTTGACAAAGTCAACCCATTTTATTTCTTTTAGGATAGGCCAGTTGATAGAATTATTTGCAAAGAGACTCATGAAAGAGATAATGGGGGCAGTATGGAGTTCTAGAGTAAATTGTTTTAGATCATGACTCCAAGTTTAGCGCACTATTTGACCAGTCTGATGGAGGACTTGGGAACGCACTTGGACCTTTGTTTAGCATATCATCCCCAAACAGATGGACAATCCGAGTGGACCATTTAGACTTTAGATAACATGTTGAAAGCCTATGTACTAGATTTTGAAGATTCATGAGAGGATCATTTATATATGGCAAAGTTCTTATATAATAATAGTTACCAAGTGACTATTAAGATACCTCCATTTCAAATTTTGTACGATAAGAAGTGCAGATCGCCCTTGTATTGGGACGATATTGGAGAGAATAATATATTAAGACTAGAGATAGTTTCTCAGACCAGAGATAGTCTATCATAACTTACATCCTGATGTCAAATTAATCCCAAAGTGAGTGTGTTAAGTTTATCTCATTTTTTCATATTTTTTGGTGCTTTCTGTTAATTTTTAAGACAACCACTTAAATAATTTATTTTAGTCACCGATGGATACTATACATATTTTTACTAGTCTTTCTTTTTTTTATTGTAAAATCAAGTTTAAGTTTATTTGGGTTAGTTCAATTATGGCCTTAAATAACTCTAATAATCTATTATTACTAGTTATTTGTTTTATATCTTTTCTGTCTTCTCCTATACCTCCCTTACCTCATCTCTCTAAATTTGGATCTCAATCTCTCTCCATGTTGCTGGACTGATATTGAAAAGAGAAGGAAAGAAACTTTTTGTCTCATTTTCCTTTCCAAAACTTTCTCGATTTTCCTCTCTTCCATACCCTCATCTTACATTTGGAATTTTTTGAAGAAAATATAAAATATCCAAACTTTCTCAACCTCTAGACTCCAATATCATTACTCTCATCTCTATTCTCTAGCTCAACAATATAAGGTAAGTAAAATCATATTTGCTCTTATGATTTTTTGTACTAAAATATTTTATAGTTAATTTAGAATCTTAATTTATTGAAACTTAGAAAAATAATGTCTTTCTATAAAATCTTTATGATTATGCTAAAAATAAAAATATAATTTTATACTTTACGCCATATTAAGCTAAAAAAATTGTGATTTAGATATGTTCTCTCATACTTAAACTTCAAATTGTAAACTATAAAATGAAAAAAATTAACCCTGCATTGACCCGAATCCCACACGAAAATAAAAGGGGAATTGTGGGTGTGAAGCTGGCCAGCCAGCCTCGCGGGCACGAGGCTGGCTAGCTAGCCTTGCAGGCACAAGGCTGGCTACCTAGCCTCATGGGAGGCGAGGCTGGCCGCCTACCTCGCGTAGTGAGGCTGGCCTCCATCTCGCACTCAATAAAAAAAGTGGGCCCTGCTTCGGGCTATTTTGCATATTTTATAAATACTAATCAGAGTCTAATTGATTTTTGGTGCAAGATAAAGACTAGATACAACGAATCTCCAGAGCAAATCTTATCAAAAGTAAACTCAAATACTTGATCAAGATTACAATAAAATTATGTCTCTATCTACATGAAAACTCACTCAATAACTTGGAGCCTATAAATACCCCTCCAGAGGGACTCAAAAAGAATCTTTGGCCAGATCTCTCTCTCGTGCAAAAAGTCCAAAGTATCTTTTAGCAGCAGAAGAGAAGAGAAAACTCAAGAAATCTCCACCATCACCAAGCTTCAATGTTGGATCGTCAACAAAGAGCAGATTCAATCCTCATAGTTGTCTCAATCTCACGAATTCTGTAAAAGAGAGCGACGATCTATAAGTCCTCTCGTCTGCTTTTCTTTCTCTTAAGTTCTTTTCATTGTGATCGATCCAAGAGAAACTCTGTAATAATTTTTCAATGTTAATGGAAAGATTTCCAATTTTCTCCAAAAATAGACTGGAGACCACAGCGGGAAAAATCTCCTATATTGAAGAGGAGACAATGGTCCAATCCGACGTCAACAAAATTAGAGAAACGGTGGAGATATTGGTGATCAAAATCGACCAACAAAATATAAGGATTACATATCCTCGGGCTCATTGAGTCCACGCAAGAAGAGATCCATGTGGCGAGGACACAAAAAATCTATGAACTCGAAATGTTCAAAGACACCTGAACAAAAAGATGACCTGATGGTTTTGGATGACAAGGAGGCATTGATCCATCAACAGCCACTTGAATTTTCAAACTCTGGTTCGTCAACACAAATAGTGTCCCTTCCAATATTCAAGAAACTTGCTGCGTTTGATGCCAAAGGAGAAACTATTGCGGCACGAAAACGGACCCGAATCTGCAACCAGAATCAGAGGGCACACCATAGGGTACTCAGAGCTCATTTTGCACGCCAGGCTCAAAATTAGCCTAGCACAAATCAAGAAGGGTGCCAGGATCAAAATCAGCTTAGCATGAAGCAAGGTGAATGCTAGGCTAAATCTCAGCCTAGCAAAAATTAGCTTGACAAATCTCATCTCGGCAAAAATCAGCCTAGCACAACTTAGCTTGCCAAAGATCAGCCTAGCACAAATCAGCTGGGTAAGAATCAGCCTATAGCAACTCAGCTTGATAAAAATCAATCTAGCACAACTCAGCCTAGCACAAATCAGCTTAGTACAAGTCAGCCTAGCGAAAATTAGCTTAGCATAGATAAGACTGGATGTCAGTCTAGCATAAGTAAAATTAAAATCAAACTAAATCTTAGCCAATACGCGAGGCTAGTTCAACTAAGCCAGTGTGTGAGGCTAGATCAGTACGCCAGGCTCGTCCAGTGCGTGAGGATCGTTCAGTGTGTGAGGCTAGAATTAAACCTCCCCCTTGCATAAAAACAGAAGAATGCAAGGTTACCAAGTAGTTTCATGCGAAACATATCAGAACTAATGCTGGACATCGAACAAACTTGGGGACTGACAAATATGATTTCTGTGATTTAATGAACCGCCTCTCTGGACAAATAGACCTCGCACTAAAAGCAAGCCCCGTCCACAAAAGATGATTATATCTACACCACAAGAAGAAATCCAAATTTATGGAGATATCTCATAAATAAAAGAAGGGTAACACGATCCCATCAGTCTTGCTATTGTGAGGAGCTGATCGCAGCAGTTTAAACTCACTGTCACTGACAAGCCCTGAGACCATCTTTATTTAACTAGTTGTCAGCACCAGGATCCAATGTTCCAAAAAGAAGATAGTTGCAAAAATAAAACTCTGACTAAGATCAAGACTTGCCTGCGTTCACATCAAGCGTAGCAAATAAAGGCAAGAAATAAGTCATCGAAGGGTAAACCTCTGACACGGAAGCAGAGAAAATCTATCATCACACACGCCTCAGGTCAGGCGTAACAGCTCCCTATGATTATAATAGATTAGTAGGGGGTTTAGATGAGGAATGTGAAGAGTTTAGTGATCACCCAGCCATAGCAATGCCATGATCGCACACTTCCTCTCAATCCGGGAGAAGGACAGTTCATATGGCCGAACAGTCAGCCGAGATGAGTTGAAGGATTGAAGCACAAGAATGGCTCATCTAAGAGTAGGAAAGGAGCATCGAGGAGCTCAAAGCGATGTGCAAAGGTCGTAGAGAACACTCAAAAGAATACAAAAGACAGAGCAAGGAGTTCTTCCTCTTCTGATAAAGCCATGAAAGATGAGAGTGAATCCAACCAAGATACCAGGGGAAAAGATGGGGAGGATGAATATGTTATCGATTCCCACACTGAAAAAATGGAGAAGCTTCAAAGTCAAATAGAAGTATTAATGCATTGGAAAGAATTGTAGGAGACGGAAATTACGAGACCCTACTCGATAGAGTGGGAGTCTACACCATTCTCGGCAAAATACAAACCTTTCAAGTTAGAATCATATGATGGAAAAAGATCTCCTAACCAGCATATCTACTATTTTCTTTCTTTCTCAAACCGACCATCTAATAAGCAATGACCTAGTGATGACAAAGATCTTTGCAAGTACCCCGCAAGGGTCTGAATTCACTTGGTTTATGCAGCTATCCCCGGAAAGTATCAATGCCTAGTCTGACGTGGAGAGGGAATTCCTGAGCTGCTTCTTTGAAGTCAATAATGAAGTATCCATTCACTTTATTCTAGCAAACAAACAAAAGGAAGACGAGACGGTTAAGAGCTTCATTGAGCATTTCTAAGAAATCAGTACAAAGTCCACATGGTATGTCGCAAGAAATATTGGTGGAGACTTACAAACACAATCTTTAAGACCAGGATATTGGTCAAAAATGGGAGATGTGGAATCTAAGAGCTGGAAAGAGCTAGTTAAGCAATATGAACTAGTAGAAGATCTCATCCGCCGTTTGGTAGAACAGTGCTCCACAAGGGGTCCTAGTAGGAAGGCAATATCCACAGAACCCCCAACCAAAAGGAAAAGAGGCTATGGCGGCAAAAACAATCCCGAAGACTAGAAAGAAACGGACGTGTCCAAGCAGTACCCCGCACTCATGTACGATTTCAAAGATAATCAAATAATAACATTGTTTAATTTGCTCAATAAAAAGGGAAAGCTCTAGTTTCCCCCCAATCAGAGACCAGAGGAGGTAGGGAAGACCAACAACTGCAGGTACTGTCTGTACCATCAAAACTTACGGCATGCCATGAAGAACTGCTACATGCTGAAAAGGAAGATCCAAGCACTAATCGAGGCAAAGGTAATCCAATTAAAATCTGAACAGAAAAGGGCGACAGCCAACATGGTCACCCTAATAGTTGAACGAATAAGTTTCCCGCAAGTGTGTCCCATGTACCTGCTGGAAAGATGGTGCTAATTAATCATGACCCGCATAACATGAGAGAAAAAGGACTCTCCTCAGTCACCACGAAAAAAGATAAAATTATGTGGGTGCACCCAGATCTTTTGAACGATGAATAATGGTATTCATCAAGTAAATAGAAATTGAGCAAAGGGAAAACTTGCTATTTGGTCTCTGCAATCATCAACGAAGACCACGATGAGACAAGTGTACTAACCGACTCAAAAACTAAGGCATCGGCTTTGGCCACTCTTCATGATGAGGCAGGCCCGTCAGGAACTCGGTTGAAAAAGAGTTATCTCAAAGATTACTCAAAAGCACGGCCTAACAGGCCCAACATGGCAAATGAAAATTCATCCTCTAAACTGAAAGAGCTTCGCTTCCAAAGAGGGTCAAAGAAGGATGGGTCATCTGCTTTGGCCACTCTTCATGATGAGGCAGGCCTGCCAGGAACTCGGTCGAAAAAGAGTTATCTCAAAGATTACTCAAAAGCACGGCCTAACAGGCCCAACACGGCAAATGAAAACGCATCCTCTAAACAGAAAGAGCTTCGCTTCCAAAAAGGGTCAAAGAAGGATTGTGAGGCAGCTGGTGCGTCATTTCAGTTTGACGTGCTTGAGCAACTAGTCAACATCTCGGCATGCAAAACTCTTTATGAGTTATTGCGATTATAGAAAATGACCAAGATGCATTGAGAGAAGCTCTAGCTGACTCCAAAGCCTTTTTGGATCAAATTGCAGAGCCATCCATGGGCGCAAAGGAATCTTGCTCTCACTGCCACCAAGTGACGAGGCAAGTCCCATGCATTACATTCTCACCGAATGACATGCAGGTCAAAAACATTAAGCATAACCGACCCTTGTATTATGTGGGGTACATCGGTTTTCTTAAACTAGACCGAATTCTCTTGGACCCAGAGTCCGCCATAAGCATCATCCCTAGGAGATTGATGCAGCTACTTGGGATCATGGTTAGCCAATTGACACCCACTAATACCTCTATTTTTGGCTTCAACTCCAGTGATAGCCATCCCTTAGGGAAGATCCGGCTTTGCTGCCAGATGGGAAGTCTAAAGTATGAGATGACATGTTATGTCATCGACGCCGACACTTCCTATAGCATGCTTCTAGGACGTTTCTGGATTCACTCCAACATGGTGGTGCTCTCTACTCTCCACCATTGCATGAAATACTGCGATGATCAGGGAACAGTCCACACACTAATTGCTAACAAATAGCCCTTCAAGAAAGTAGAGAATTACTTCACAAATGTCATGCTATATAGAGATACAGCAGAGGCATCTACAAGTTTAGCAAAGAATGTCAAAGAGGATTACGATAGTGGCAAAGAAGCGGATATCGAGCCTGAACTAGCAGATGAAGAAGACTGTGAGTTTGAGATAAATCTACTTGTAATGCATGAAAATAATTTTGATGTAACCAACGCCACTAATGAGGCGGATGAGTGGTTTATTAATGAAAGTCTAGGTTTTGCTTATGTTTCTACTGTTCCTTCAGATTCTACTCTATATTGTACAAGCATAGAAATGGATAGTATATCTAAATGGGAGGCTCTTGAAGCATTCCACTACCGATACGGTCGTCATTTGCCGTACAGACCAATATACGACGCAAAAGGGACTACTTTTAAGGTGCCCACTCGATGGCCAGACCAACAACCGATAATATTCAGCCGAGTTGAGTCGTAGCCTGAGCCAAGCATAAATAGTAAAAGTGATGATCAAGCGGCACCTCAATTTAGCTACTACGAATCAATTTTCCATCAAATGATGAAGAAGATGGACTACGATTTCAATTGAAAATAGGAGCTAAACTTCGGAAGAGGAAGACAAAATCACTTATGTTTGTTCATCCCACGCGGAAAGAATCCTAACTATTACCATAAAATCCGTAGGGGGTTGGGTTACGTCACTACGTCCGCATCCTCAGGAAGAGAGTACACAGACTCAACCAAATCGGAAAATCCAAAAGAAACAATAGAATGTAATTCTGATGTCAGTATAAGTGTGGTATTCAAGGCCCTTACTATGAACATGGTATCATTAAGCCATGAAAAACCAGATGATGCCTGGGCACAACATATGGATATCCAATAGGATATAAAAGTTGAACAACAAGAGTCGCTAACATAGGACAAAGTGGTCCAAGTCAATATGGAGACTAAAGAAAACCCAAAACCCAGCTTCATAAGAGAAAGTCTAACTCCTCATGAGAAAGAGAATCTCATATCTCTTATAAGAGAATACATCAACGTGTTTGCATGGAACTATGAGGATATGCCCGGCCTAGACCCACATGTTGCCATGCACCGAATCAATATTAAGCCGGATGCTACACCTGTGAAGCAATAACAAAGGCGTTTCAAGCCCGAATTGATGGATGCCATAGAGTTTGAAGTAAAGAAACTGATAGACTCAGGATTCATCAGCGAAGAGTAACACTCTGACTGGGTAGCAATTATCGTGCCAGTGCCCAAGTAAAATGGCAAGATAAGGATATACATAGACTTTCGAGATCTTAATGTTGCATGACAAGAGGATGAATTTCTGCTCTCCATCACGAATGTTATGATTAATAACATGTGCAGGTTTGGGCAGATATCCTTCATGGATGGTTTCTCAGGATACAACTAGATTAAAATGTATCCGCAAGACGAGAAACACATGGCATTCAAAACACCGCTCAGGGTATATTGCTACACACTAATGCCCTTTCGGATTGAAAAATACCGGCGATACTTACCAATGGGCAATGAGAGTCATCTTTCAAGAGCATTTACGTAAAATCATTGAATGTTATGTCGATGACGTCGCTGTTAAGAGTAAAAAGAAGGTAGATCACCTCTAAGATTTGTGGGTATTCGATATCTTACTAAAACATCAACTGAAAATGAATCCTACAAAGTCTTTTTACGAAGTATCAAGTGAGAAGTTCTTGGGATTTGTGGTGACTTCGAATGGAATTCACCCTAACCTGACAAAGTCAAAGCAATAAAAGAAATGCAGCCATCACATAACTTGAGGAAACTCAGGGGGTTACTGGGCGAACTGGCATATATCTGACTGTTCATAGCAAATCTGTCAGGGAGTTGTCAGCCATTCTCAAAGTTAATGAAGAAGGGAATCTCATTTGTCTGGGATGAAGATTGTCAACGAGCTTTCGAAGATATCAAAGACTACCTCATAAAACCGCCTGTGTTAATAGCACTTGTTTCAGGGAAGCCTTTCCTGATCTATGTACGAGCAATGGATCATGCCCTAGGAGCCCTATTGGCTCAACATAATGATCAAGAGTAGGAGCAGGTGATCTACTATTTGAGTCGAATGATAATTGGCACGGAGTATCGGTATAGTCCAATCGAAAAGAATGCGTGGTGCTAGTGTTCGCAGTCCAAAAGATGTAACACTGCCTAGTCCGCCAAATGTTACATGTCATTTCTCAGGTAAATCCACTAAAGGTGCTCATGACTAAGCCAGAATCATTAAATGGTCCGCTCACCAATTTGGCATTGTTATTGTCTCCCTACGACATGCATTTTGTAACTCAGAAAATGACAAAAGGCCAAGTCATAACAGATCTTCTTGCTGAGCACACTATTGTAAAAAATTCCAAACTATAGGCTAACATCCTAGATGAAGTTGCGACAGTTAATGCAGTCTTAGAGGGACAGATGTGGCAATTGTTCTTTGATGGTGTGATAAGTGTCACATATTGCATATTTATAGCCTCCATATTATATATTTTTGTATTTATATAATACTACTCAGGTATTTTTAGTGTGTTTTTTGGTAAACATATTCCTACAAGGAGATAGCATAAACTTAGAGCCAGATTAGGAAATCAAGTTCAGAAAAGAGTTAAAAGTGAGCATAGCTAAAGGATCATGAAGCTGTAGAGACCCAAACTTTAATACAGTCATTCATATCAAAAGAAAAGAATCAGAACTTCATGCAGAAGAAAAATGGGGCTAAGACTTCACAACTTTGCTGCTATTTGGCAGCATTTGCCACTATTTGGCGGCTCCATGGAGCCCAATCTGGATGAGATTTTTATGGGATCTTCGATATAATTTTGTAGTTACTCACTTCTACTCAGATTAGGATTTAGTTCTCCGAGACCTGTATATTGGCCATATCCTTGTAACTAGGGTTTTTTATGCAATTTTGTACTAAAAAATTATTGAATAAAATTATGGTTTTCTGAAGGGGTGACGGCCACCATACCGATCTTTTGAGGTATCTTTTATTGCTCGTCATTGTTCTTAGGTAATTTTCTTTTATGTGCTTTTTAGTTTAATTTAATCTTGCTTTCTAGATTAGATTCTCTTGCTTTTATGAATAAAATTATGATTTTGATAGTTAGAACTATGAGTAGCTAATTTTGTTTAGCTCTAAGATATAGATGAAACTAGGAATCCATCATGTAGTTGCTCTCTAGTATTTTCTTCCTAAATAAAATAATAAGCATATGATTTTTCCATGAAAAGATTAAAATACAAGAACTCAAAAATTAATATTTTGATAAGTTATACTTGAGTTAAATTTCTTAATAGCCTATGCTTAGTTAGAATTTGGGATTGTTGGTTTTCATATTCTTTATCGAATTATCTAATGATTTAGTTTGATTTTATGCAAAGTAGTTTCTTTGATGAGTTATGCTTGCACATAACTTGATATCTCATACTTAGACTACTTTAAATAAACATTAAAGCTAAAAGATCAATTTTTATGATAGGCTGAAATAATAGAAGTAATACATGGTTGTGAACTAGAAAAATCTATATTCTAGGCTAATTAGAGTAACTTGAATTCAACCAAGCACCTTAAATTAACTCGTTAGAGTAGTAGGATAAGAAAGAACACAAAAACACCTTAAATTCTCATGGGATCGACCTGCACTACAACCGATACTATGTGCTTGCAGTAGATTTTTTTACATCAAGTTTTTGGCACTGTTGTTGGGGATTGACGATATTTTCTTACCTTTTCTAATGTTTTGTGGGTTAACAATGTGCATGGAGTGAGCAGAGGCCAGAAAGTGCAGATACAAGAAAGAAAAAGGGATCATAAGAGCTTTACAGTTTCATAGCAAAAACTGGAGAGAAAATCTCTTGGTTCTACAACTAATTGGCAATAAGAACCACCAAATAGCAGCAGTTTAGTAAATTCTAACCCCAAATTTTCTCCAGTTCTATGTTTTGGTTCTATGGTTTTGTAAAAAAAATTTAAAAAAAAATAAAAACAGTAGGAACAGTAGGAATCACATTTTTTCTTTTATTATATATCTTCCACCATTTTATCTTCAGCACACCTCACTTCATGCATTAGTTTAGGAAACTCACGCATCCACTTACGGTCACTGGTTCATGTCATATTGGACCTGTGATCAATTTGGTCGACTAGTGAGATCAGATTTGTTCATGAGAGACAAGATGGATCAACCGATCACGATCCTCCAAGATTGATCTTACTTGTTGCGCACATCAATACAGTCATGCATCAAACTCCTACACGCTGCGAGTAATCACTATGAACTAAAACCATAGTATATCAGCATACTCCCTAAATTCACTGGTTCCGATTATGAAGATGAATATCTATCAGTGAATTTTAGGAAGTGTGCGTGATTATTAAACTACAACACTTATCGGAGGACGCAATTAAGCTCCGCTTCATTCCATTCGCTCTCAAAGATAATGCCAAGAAGTGGTTGTACAATATACCTACTGATTCAATCACTACTTGGGATGAATTCGTTAGGTATTTCTTAAGAAGCATCATCCCACGCATAAGACAGCAAAAATTTGAAATCAAATTGATCAATTCCGTTAAGTGCCGGGAGAGCCCTTCTGGAAATAGTTAGAACGGTTCAAAATTTTTTTAGCTCAATGCCCCCACCATGCAATAGAAAAGTGGCGGCTGTGTCAAATCATGTACGAAGGACTCGATTACACATTCAAAACTCTTCTTGAGTCCATGTGTCAGGGGAAGTTTATGAGAAAGAATGAGGATGATACGTGGGACTTCCTTGAGGACGTATTTTGGAAAACTATACAGTAGGAGAGTCCCGCTAAGAAACCCAACGCATCAACTTCTACACAAAATGATAGGATCCATAGCATCGGCAGCTCGATAGCTGTAAAAGCTAAGATTGCAGTTGTTATGCAGAAAATTGAGGCGTTGGTGACTCCTAGTGCTTCACCAGTAGGTTAAGTCAATTAAATACAAGGTCCCACATGTTTTAATTGCGGAACTCCAAATCACGTTATGGAGGAGTGTCTACTATTAGTGAATCTCATAGGTCCGACACTTAAGCAGGCAAATGCCTTATTTCCAAGACCCATGAATAATCCATGCGCTCTTACATACAATCCTGGTTGGAAAAACTATCCAAATCTCTCTTAGAGTTAATAGCAATATCAAAGAGCCCCCAACCCTAATATGCAGCTTCCAGCCAATAGTCAGTTTTCAAGACCAAATGTGGGTGCTTATCAACACCCAAATGCTTCAAATCATGATAACAACTAGAGCAAACCACCTGCACACAACCAATCACATCCACAATAGAGGTCTAACAATGATCAAGAAAAGCGACTCCAGTCACTTGAGAAGAGTGTTGAAAATCTCCTCAAGTCCTCATCCAACCTTGACAAACATATGCAAAATCTCATGAAAGTATCAACTGATTTTATTCAAAGAATAGATCAGCACCTGCTCGAGAACTCTCCAGCTATTAAGAATTTAGATCAGCATGTTAGATAATTAGTGAGTCAAATGAGTGAATGTGACAGGGGTATATTTCCAAATCAACCCTTAACAAACCCTAATGTCAGTTCCTCTAACTCCAATAAGTCGCATGTCAACCAAGTTAATACCATTCACATGCTTCGATTTGGCAAGCAAGTGGACAATAATGTAGCCATGCCCCCTGATCTCACTCCGACTATTCTGCAGGCTACACTATCATTTCCATCTCTTTCTCCACGTCCATCTCCTCCATTACCATCACATGCTCATTCGGAAGAACCTGTTCCTAAACTGAAAGTACCATATTCCAATCGGCATAGGAAGCCTTCACTATAAGTAGAGAAGATTCTTGAAATATTTCAGCAGGTGAAGGTTAATATTTTACTTCTTGATATTATACAACAGGTTTCCACTTATGCCAACTTTCTCAAGAATTTGTGTACTAAGAAACAAGGAAGAAACATTCCTGAGAAAGTTTTTCTTATTGAAAATATATCGCATATTCTCTTTAACTCCTTACCTGTCAAATTCAAAGATCCAGATTCTCCCACAATCTCATGCACCATCGAGAACACTATATTTGACAGGGCATTGCTTGATTTAGAGGCAAATATCAATTTACTTCCTTACACTGTTTATCAGCAACTGGGGTTAGAAAACTCTAACCTACCAGGGTCATATTACAGCTAGCTGATCGTTCGATCAATAGACCACTTGGTATGGTTTAAGATGTGTTCATTAAGGTTGGCGAGTTCATCTTTCCTGTAGACTTCATTATCTTAGAAACTAAGCCAATTTTCAATCCACGAAATCAAATTCTTATTATCTTGGGTAGACCATTCCTTGTAATAGCAAATGCATTAGTTGATTGCAGGAGTGGTCTCATGAAGCTATCATTTGGAAATATGACTGTGGCATTGAACATATTTAATATGGATGAGCACACAATGAGCTTCCTCATTGAGGTAAACATGATTCACAGTTTGTACTCTCATTCTATCTCTTGCGCTGATGATGAACCCTTATTTGAGCAAATTTTCGAGGATAAGCTCATGCTATTCAACGAATTGGCATATACTAACACTACGTATGATGATACTTGTGGAAGTGTGCTATTGATTTATGAGCAAATTTTTGAGGATTTATTTGTAAAGGAGTTTGCATTACTTCATGAGTTATAAGAGTCACCACACTTCACAGTTAGTTCACTTGATCATATTGCACCTTTCACACCTCACGATATTTCTACATGTGTGCTTGTTACTAATAATAATTGACAGCTTTATAATGAAGAATTTTTTAACCCAATTATTAATACTTACATTTGGATAAAGAAAAAGCGAGGATGGTATAAGAAATAAAAAGATAATTTCATAATTTATAGAAGGATGATGAGACACAATAATGCACCCACTTCACTTTTAAAATGCAAACACTATGAAAGTGGGAAGCAATCGAGAGGTCGTAACTACTTTCCATGCGTTAATAGGATGATGATATTGAGAACGTGACTTTTCGTGACTCTCATTATTTGTATAATATTTGTACAATAGTTTCATATTTATTTTACCACTCTTGATTCGTGTATGAGGGCATATACAAGTTTAAGTGTGGGAGAGTAGGTTAGGAAATTTTTCTTCGTGTTTTTCTAGAATTTTTAGTTTTTTTCAACAATTTTTATTTTATTTTTAGATTTATTTTTGGGTTTCTTTATTTTACACTTTGGGTGGTTTTTAGGGTAAAAAAACTAAAAAAAATCTTCAGAAAAAATCTAAAATTTAGTTTTTTTTTTTCTTCATGTTTTTCTTACATAAATCTGAAAAAATTAAAAAAATATAAAAAAAATTCTTCAATAAATCAATCTAATTACAAATAAAAGAATAAATTCATATTTGAAGTTTGATAGGAGAGTAGATTGGATAATACACTTAGAAGTTTATGAAAAAATTAAAAATCTAAAAAATAAATACCGCTAATAATAATTTTGAGGTAAGTCTACATCTATTTTTTACTTCACAATAATTTATTAGGTTAAGGTTAAAGATGATAATAATTGAGTACTTTTCTCTCTCTAAATAAAAAAAAAGTGAGCCTAGCATTTAAGGCAATGATCCTTCAAAAGAAAACAAAAGAAATAAAAAGGATGAGACTAGTATTTAAAGCAATAATTCTTAAGAAAAAAGAGTATGATCCAAATAATCGGGTAGTTTCCGCCTAAGCAAGTATGAATATTCACATGAAAGGTAAAATATTCGTAAAAAAAATTATGATCCAAGTAATCGGATACTTTGCACCTAAGCAAGTGTGAATATTGGCATGAAAGGTGAAATATTTGCAAAAAGAAAAAGTAAAAAAGAAAAAAAAGAAGAAAAAAAGTGTTTAGAGAGAAGAGATAAACCATAAGTTAGAGTTTGAGTCCAAAACCAAAGTAGACTATCACACGTGCACGTAGATATATAGGAACCAGTGAATTATCTATTAGTCGATATTGAAAGATAGGATTTGAATTTTTTATTAAAATGATAGGTATATTTGATATGATACTTGATTTAAAAATTGATAATCAAATACGTTTTTGAGTTTGTATATTAGTGAGATTAATTGTAGAAAATATAAAAAAAAAAGATTTTCGTTTCTTTTGTATAAAACTTTTGTTTTTTCTTGATTTTTGGTTATCCTTATTTTTCTTTTCTTTATTCCTTAATCTACCTTCGTCACGAATTTTGTGGATATATTCACTACAAACATTCATAAGACACAACTTGTCTAGTAGGGTAATTTAGAGATTTAACGGCTTGTTGCACGTGCTAAGTGTAATCGCGATGCCTGCAAAATTGAGTTAGGATTTTTCTTTTTCTTTTTAGGTCTAGGTTTTGCTTGAGAACTAAAAAAAATAGATGTGGGGTGTGATAAGTATTATATATTGCATATTTATAATCTCCATATTATCTATTTTTGTATTTAAATAATGATACTTAAATATGTTTAATGTGTTTTTAGATAAACCTATTCCTATAAGAAGATAATATAAACTTAGAGTTGGATTAGGAAACCAAGTCCAGAAAAAAATTAAAAGTGAGCAAAGCTACAGGATCATGAAGCTGTAGAGACCTAAACTTCATTACAGTCATTCATATCAAAAGAAAATGACCAGAATTTCATGCCGAAGAAAAATGGGGCCAAGACTTCACAATTTTACCGCTATTTGGCAGTATTTACCGCTCCTTGGCAGCACCATGGGGCCCAATCTAGATGATATTTTTACGGGGTCTTCGATACAATTTTGTAGTTACTCACTTGTACTCAGATTAGGGTTTGGTTCTCCGAGACCAATATATTAGCCATATTCTTGTAACTAGGGTTTTTTTATGCAATTTTGTACAAAAACTTTATTGAATAAAATTAGGGCTTGCTGAAGGGGTGACAACCGCCATACAAAACTCCTGAGATATCTTTTGTTGCTCATCATTATTCTTAGACAATTTTCTTTTATTTATTTTTAGTTTAATTTAATCTTTCTTTCTAGATTAGATTCTCTTGCTTTCATAAATAAAATTATGATTTTGATAGTTAGAACTATGAGTAGTTAATTTAGTTTAGCTCTAGAATGTAGATGAAACTAGAAATCTACCATGTAGTTGCTCTCTAATATTTTCTTCCTAAATAAAATAATAAGGATATCATTTTTTCATGAAAAGATTAAAATATAAGAACTCAAAAATTAATACTTTGATAGTTTATACTTGAGTTAAATTTCTTGATAGCCTATGCTTATTTAGGATTTGGGGTTGTTGGTTTTCATCTTCTTCATTGAACTATCTAATGATTTAGTTTGTTTTTATGCAAAGTAGTTTCTTTGCTGAGTTATGCTTGCACATCATTTGATATCTCATGCTTAGAATATTTTAAATAAAGATTAAAACTAAAAGATCAATTTTATGATAGGAAGAAGATAATAGAAGTAATACATGATTGTGAATTAGTGGAATCTATATTCTAGGATAATTAGAGTAACTTGAATTCAATCTAGAACTTTGAATTAACTCGTTAGAATGGTAGGACAAGTAAGAACGCAAAAACACCTTAGATATTCGTGGGAATGTCTTGTTTGTGCTACAACCGACACTGTGTGCTTACAGTAGATTTTTCACATCAGGGCAGTAAGAAGAGATGCAGCCAGCATGGGAGTTGTCGTGGTATCTCCCCACAAGCACGTGGTGCCTCAAGAATACTCGCTAACTAGGTCATGCACCGATAATGTGGCAAAGTACAATGCCCTTATAATTGGCCTCTAAATAGCTTGGCAACCAGAGGGAAGGTATCTCGAAGTGTATAGAGATTCAAACCTAGTCATTAATCAGATGACCAGGGAATATGAGGTAAAGTATGAAATCCTCATGTTATATCATCAAACAGCAATGCGATTAGCAAACAAGTTCGAAGAATTTTATGTTGACCAGGTGCCAAGATATGAGAACACTTCACTGATGCCCTTGCATCATTGGCTGCGATCCTGGACATACCCAACGGGTCAACCAAATATGTTACTATCGAAAGCCGCGAACTCCTACGTCCAGAAGCAATCATTAAAATAGACGAAGCAAACCAAGTTGGAATAAAATTTGAGCCATGAGACTAGCGCTTTTCGCTTGTAGACTATGTATTGCACGGCATCCTCCCAGAGGATCCTAAAGAAGCCGCTGCCATAAGAAACAAGGCAACCAAATTTTATTACAATGCCATGCTCCAAACTCTGTATCGAAGATCTTATGAAGACATCTTACTTTGCTGCTTATCAAAAAGTGAAGCCCAGGAAGTGGTTAAGAAAATTCATGACGGGACATGCAGGACCCATCAACCGGGACCATAACTCTGGGACCGCATCGAGAGGCTGGGATACTTATAGCCCAAGATGATTACAAATGCGGTTGCATACGCAAAGTGTTGCCATGCTTGTTAGTTGCATACCAATTTCATACACCAACTACCAGAATACTTACATACATCAACTTCTAGTTGGCCATTTGAGACATAGGACATGGATGTTGTCTAGCCAATTACTCTGCCAAAGTCCAAAGAACATCTATTCATATTGACAATAACCAATTATTTCTCCAAATGGGCAGAAGTGGTCCCCATAAGGGAAGTAAAGACAGCAAATGTGGTGAAATTCATCAAACACCATGTAATTTACCGTTTTGGCATGCTTGGACGGATCATCCATAACAATGGACCTCAATTTATTAGTCAGGTCTTCGTGCAATTTTGCAGTAAATTCAGAATATAAGATGTGGCTTCGATGCCCTATAATCTAGTAGCCAGCGGATTAGCTGAAGCCTTCAACAAGACTATCATAAAACTCCTACAAAAATTTATTTCTTCAAGTTGGCGCGATTGGGATAAAAAGTTAGGTGAGTGTCTGTGGGCTTACCGTACTACGGTGCGAACTCCGACCAAAGCTATGTCCTTTTCTTTTGTATCTGGTTGCGAAGCTGTATTACCACTGGAAATTTAAACCCCGTCCCTACGAGTAGTACTTGAAACGAAGATGACGACTGAAAAAATATCAAAAACGGCTCCGAAAATTAGAAGCCTTGGAAGAGAAGCGCCTGAATGCACAGCAACAAATCGAGTTGTATCAAGTGCACATCTCAAGAGCATTTAACAAGAAAGTTAAACGAAGAATTTTCAAAGAGAGAGACTTAATCTTGGCTATCAAAAGACTAATAATCATGGTCCACAAGACTAAGGAGAAGTTCATATCTAAGTGGGAAGGACCCTTTATAGTAGAAACTATCTACTCAAATGGAACCTATTATCTCATCAATCAATACGGCGACAAGATAATGATGTCTATCAATGGCAAGTTCTTGAAGATATACTACATATAGCCACCTCTAAAAAAGGAAGGGAAGGCTAAGAAGTCAACCATCCAATGCTATCAAAAGCAATGGGAAGAGAAATCAAAAATTTATTGTCAACCCTATCATACTAGGGGTAAAAGTATGAAACTAATTACCCAATATCAAAAAGACAATAAGAAAAGGGAATGTTTGGCATTTAAGCCTAAACAAAACCCTTGACAACTCATTATGCTGAGAGAAATAGCATAGCTAGCCCAACACAAACAACGATTGGTAAACACACATCAAATTTGTACATAGCTAGGGGTTTGCTAAAAATTCTATGAAAAATTTATCATAATATTATCCTATAAGGATACTCATAACCCAATGCTTCAAAAGTAGAGGGGATGGGAGGGGAATTCAAATCCTCGACAACTCTTCATGCTAAGGTAAAAAGTATGAATTGCCCAATACTTCAAAAGTAAAGGGAAGAGAACAAATTTCTCGCTAACCCATCATACTGAGGTAAAAAGTATAAACAACCCAATGCTTCGAAGACAAAGGGGAGAGAAAATTAAGATCCTCGCCAACCTATTATGATAAGAAATAATGTGAGAACAACCTAGTGCCCTCAAGGCAAGGGACAAGAGGAAGCTAAAATCCTCGTCCAGTCGTATCATACTTGGTTAGAAATAACCCAATACCAAAAAGGCAAGGGAAAGAAGAAACGTTTAGCATGTAAGCCCAAACAAAACCTTCGACAACTTATCAAGCTGAGTGAAATAGCATGACTAGCCCAACGCACATGGCATTTGGTAAAGGTATGTCAAATATGTTGATAACTGAGGGTTGGTAAAAACCACATAAATCTGTCATGTTAAAATTTTACCTCTGACAGCAAGACTCGAACCATCTCATCTCAAAACAAACAAATCTGTCATATTAAGATTTTACCTCTGACAGTGGGACTTAAACTATCTCGTCCCAAAACTACTAAATTTGTAAAGTTAAGCACTTATCTCTGACAGCGAGATTTGAATCATCACACAAAAAATATGCCCTTTGACCCTACCACAGTCACTGGTTCTGTCTATCAACCAGGCAAGCCACTCCATAATATTAATCCCATTCTCTTGATATCTTTAACAATAAATCTTTGTCTAAACCCCATGGGTACATTTAACAATACATATTTTTCCATGGTTCTTCGACCCTCACTCGGTCATCTTGGTATGGTTAACAGTACATATTTGCCAAAACCCCATGGGAATGTTTAACAGTATACTTCTTTCTAGGGTTCTTTGACCCTAACCCGGTTATCTCGGTATGTTTAACAGTATACCTCTGCCGAAACCCGATGGATATGTATAACAGTACACCTCTTCCCATGGTCTTCGACCCTCACCCAGTCATCTTGGTATATTTAACGGTACATCTCTATCAAAATCCCATGAGTACATTTAACAGTACACCTCTTCCCATGGTTCTTCGACCCTAACTCGGTCATCTCGGTATGTTTAACAGTACACCTCTGCCGAAACCCCATAGGTACGTTAAAAGTACACCTCTTCCCATGGTCTTTCGACCCTCATCCAGTCATCTTAATATGTTTAATAGTACACCTCTGCCAAAATTCTATGGATACATTTAACAGTATACCTCTGCCCATGGTTCTTTGATCCTCACCCGATCATCTCGGTATGTTTAATAGTACATCTCTACCAAAACCCCATGGGTATGTTTAATAATACACCTCTTACCATAGTCCTTTGACTCACCCGATCATCTTGGTATATTTAATAGTACACCTTTGCCAAAATCCCATGGGTAAATTGAACAGTACATCTTTACCCATGGTTCTTTGACCCTCACCTGGTCATCTTGGTATATTTAATAGTACACCTCTGCCAAAACCCCATAGATACGTTTAATCATACACCTCTGCTCATAGTTTTTTGACCCTCACCCGGTCACACTCCGACAACCAATTAAACAAATACCTCTTATGATATGGTATAGTGTGCGAATAGCCCAGCGCCCTTGAGGCAAGGGGCAAGAGAGAGCTAAAATATCGACTAGTCTTATCATACTAGGGGTAGAAAATAACTCGATGCCAAAAAGGCAAAGGGGAGAGGTATCCTATTAAACATGCCAAACCCCATTGGCATGTTTAATAGTACACCTCTACCATAGGTACATTTAACAGTACACCTCTGTCCATGGTCCTTCGATCTTAATTTAATCATCATGGCTCTGCTTATCAACCAAGCGAGTCACTCTTTCACCCCTCAATTCGAAAACAATCACTGGGTCTGTCTATCATCTAGGTGAGTCATCGGCTCTATTTGGCAATCCAAATGAGTCACATCATAATCAAAATGCTCAACATGCTAAGGTATCTCCACATCCTTAACAAGTTCCATCTTCTATGAACTCATCAACCAATCCAAAACAAAATCCATTCATTAAAATCCATCCATCAAATCTGGTCCCCACAATGTTTTTCTTAGAGTATCATAAACATCAATCCATTTCATTGCCTTGTACCTTATATCACAAAGATTAAAAATAACGCAATAAGATTAAGAGGCAAAAGTAATATTATTCCTTTACTTATGAGAAATACAAAGTGTATATAATAATAATAAAAAAAGAAGAAGAAATAAAAATGGGAGATATCAATAGTCTGTCAGAGCTCTTAATTTCTCTTCTGCTTCATGCGAACGAGCTTCTTTAGTAGCGGCAATGGATTAATGACATAGCTCATCCTTATCAACAATAAGGCACTATGCTGCATCAGTGCGTACGCCCTCTAAAGCCATACTCCACATGGTCACCTCCTGCTGTATTTGTACTTGCTGGTGGACCAAAGCCTCACGGCACTTCACAGTCTCATTAAACTTCAGCTCTTCAGCCTGAAGAACTGCCTGAGCAACGGCAATGGCTTCACGAGTGCGAGAGATGTTGCTCTGCATGATCTCCATCTGAACCTCGGCCCGCTCGAGCTCATTGCCAATTCCACCCTGAATATTGGCCCAGTCCTGAAGCTCTCGAGCACATACCTCTTCCTTTTTCTTCAGCTCCTATTAGAGAAATGTAGTTCAGCATGAGCTCGAGCAATTTTGATGTTGACTACAGCAGATATATTGGCCCGGCATAAGTTGTTCACATTCTCTAGATGTTGGTCCAGCGTCTACAGTCGTGCTTGGTAAAAAGAAGTCCGATCAAGGCTGTCAATCCTCTCAACATTCTCAATATAATTTAGAAGCATTGGACGACCCAAGTCATAAGAGTCCCACCCAGCCAAAATCAATGACACAAAGCGACCAAATAACTGTTAAAATCCACTAGTGAAGGCTGCAAGAAATCCTCCATAAAGCCATCCGGCTGTGCTAAAGGCAAAGAAGGCCCCTCTGCTGCAATAGTTGGAAGTACAACTGGAGGCGGCTGAGGAACATAAGTCAAAGGCAAAAGCCCTGCCATCTATGCAGAGCCAAATTCTGAAGGAGAATGCTAACGAAATGACGATCAATAATAGGTGCAGCAGCAACATAAGTCCCAGCGGGCGCCATTTCAGATAACGGACTCTTTCACAAAATATTCCCAACAGCCAAAGTACCCACTAAGGAAGATTCAAGGGGTGCGCGAGGATGCGCGGACACCACCCGAGGTTCTACTACGTTCCCTTTCCTTATAACAGCATTTACAACTGTAGATGAAGTGATAACTATAGTTACCAGCGGGGTTTGCAGTGGAATGGGAGGCATCACCGACGATTCACTAACCTCAACAGAGGTAGTCGGTGTTGGTGAAGGCAAACTAATAGCTAGCATATCTGCAATGGCAATAGAACCCTTTAAGGAAACAAACATGTCGATGAAACAAGAACGACAGGGGGTGTACTCCAACAATTAAGCAAATACCTCTTATGGTGCCACTTCGAGCAGAGTCGTCTCCCCATCCTATCAGGGCAGTATTTCTAGGACAAGAATTGTCGTGCTTGTGGGTAGAAGGCTAAAAGTAGTCAGTGTCATACCAACTCATGTCTCTATAGCCACTATGATCTGGACCGCTAATCAAATTTAGATAGGCTCAATGAACATGGGGTTGAGCGTATCCAAGATGAGTTGGCCCCTGAAATATTAAGAAATGAAGGATGAGGCAAAATTAAAACAAAATTGCCAAAACAAAAAAATTTGGCGTACTTTCTTACCTGAATAAACTAGCCTAGTAGTCGGACTATGAGGCTGCACTGAAGAAGGCGGCATCAAGGACGGCAGAGAAGTAGGAATGTCAGTAACTTGCAACACAAATACTAGCCCTACGAGAACATTCGCAGTGGCTGGTGGTGTATCATGATTAGGATGGACTACGGCAGCTGACTCCGACACGCCCATCCCAAGTGTTTAACTAGCACTCACCGGAACTTGATATGCTGACTCTATTACTGGAGATACTGCATCTTGCACTGGTTCCGCTACTTCAAGTATTGGGTCATCCTTGATAGCCACTATAGAAGCAGGAACAGATTGAGACTTCTTTTTCGTCTTACTCCCTTTCAAAAGACCAGCTTAATTGACTTGGAGTCTCTTCCGAGCAACACCTTTAGCGGTGATACCAACGGAGGCTTTGGCACTATGGACCTCTGCCACCCGCAGCTCTGGCCTCAGTGCCCTGTCCTGCTTTGTCACCCTCAATAGCTGTCGCTTCAACTATAATCCTACAACCTCCTTCCTCATCGTTAACTTTGTCATTGTCTTCATACTTAGAAACTCGTCCATGCCTCTGAAATGAGTCTACTTATCACTCTTCTTCTGTGAGTAATAAGTTTCAATCTCCCTCATGCAGTCACAACTCATGCCAAAACTGTGATTGTATTGACGGCATGATACCAAGTGCAGAAACTCAAATAAAGGAGTAGATTGGGCACCTTATGGGGAAGAGCAAACTGAGCGCCCGTACAACCAACACAAAAATGATACCAAGCACGGACTCCTTCAAAGAGATATTCCTAAAAACCAAACTTCGAATTCGGGTTCCCTATATAACTGGGAATAACCGAACTGACAAGCAAACCAACTAGGGAGATAAGGCTCCGTAAGGAAAGTCATCTCCTAACGATACACCAGTGGTCTGGACGGATATTTATTAACCATCAAAAGCAGCCTAAAGACAGAACGGTATAGCCATTCGGCTGCGGATATCATGAAAGCTATCACCATAATTTCCACCAGAAAACTTGGGGAAGTTGCGATATATTTTATAACTCTGATGACTCTGAAGAGTTTTGCATATCGGAGACATGTAATAACTCGTCTAGTTAGAGTTTTCATAATGTTGCATATAAGACAGAGAAGTTGGATCCTTAGAAGTAGGAGCTGTCATCAAACTGGGACAGTGAAGTATGAGCCAAGACATCAAATACGTATATGGTAGCTCGACTCGGGGGGCCCAAAATCTTGTATATTTTTTCCCCTTCGACATCAATAATAGTCTTTATCTTGGAAAATTTGGTGTGAAGCTCGCTCAAACCATTCGGCATATTGCAGACCATAACAAAGAGAAGTCCAAGAGACCAGCCGTGGGCAACGAGCACCACCAGATATACCGCATCAATAGCGATGGCCTCCTTCAGAAGCGACATAACAATGCACCTCTTGAGTCACAATATCAAGAAACCAACAAGAAGTCCTCAATTAGAAATCTTATACTTGGCCTAGTGATGAAAGCTCTCGAACCGTGTGCTGGCCTTGAATCCATCTTCATCAGATTCGGCGATATAAGAAATAGCTCCTAGATCTAAAATCCTCTCTCGGATGGCTTCATCACTTAGTCCCTCATGTCTTGCACTTTGCTTTGAGATTGATCTAAGTTACAGAATAAGTAAAAGGTCCACGTCTTCTGCCCAATTCCTCGGCCTTTTGTTCAAGAAATATAGTACAAATTCTGAAGTGGCATAGCATCTCCCAATGCATCTCGTACGCAAACATGTTCCTCTCCTTCAACAGATCCAACTCTATAGAAGTCGGCACATATTCTTCATATGGAAGATCTCTCATGGCCAGCAATAAAATCTCGAGCATCTCATGAAAGGCTAACCCAAGCTCTTGTACCGGAGTAAAGAAAGAATTCGAGTGTAGATTGAACATCTCAAGTATACTATATAGGTGATAGGTGTTGTGAGAAAGGCCAAATTGAATGTTTCTGATGGCGCCAAAGAGCGCAATTTCCTGCAGAATATCCCTAAAGGTGATGAGTACAAAATCCACCATCCTACTCCACCACATATTCCTGGTCAAATAGATCCAGCCAGGAGTCTTGAAATTATGAGACAGGTACTGCCCTCTTTTGGACAAAAACTTGTTGAAGAAGGTGTTAGCTCTTCCGGAGACCTCACTAAGGGGGTAATCCTTATCGAATCTGCCAAGGAGAAGACCAATAATGGATATGCAGGGGTCATCCTGATAAGCACTTATGTTGTCAAAGTTACCGGCGGCTACCTGATCCTGCTCTCTGGTCGCGTTCCAACTCATGGTACGTGGGACTGATAATTTCTGGAGATACGCTAGTGGATAATTTCTAGCTATATATGGAAGAAACATCCGAACTCCTTTCACTTTCTGGAGCCACTTATACTCTTGCACATATAGAGATTCATCCAAAACGATGACTGCATCTCCAAACAAAAATCTGAGCTTCTCTAAAGAATGACGGCTCCTCCCTTCTAACTATGCATCGGTAGCCAACTCTCCCAAAGTTACCTAACTAACTCCAGAGAGCCTCTCAACATGCCCCTTGGAACTGCCTGGGGCAAAAATTGGCACTGATTCTTCAAATCGAAATCGGGCAGAATTATCAGGCTCACCTCGATACCCGAAATAATTGCGCTTAGGGACCGCGTCATTGAAGTAATTGGTTATCGAAAATAGAAAAGAAAGCAGTCAAAAAAAATTCAAAAGGAAAGCTGAAGAAAATTGTTGAGTCACACACAAGATGAGCCTAGCCTCGCGACGCTCAGTGGCCACGCGCCCCAAAAATCTTGTTTTCTGTCTTTACCTCAAATCAACAGTAAAATTCTAGTCAACGACAATCCTGGGGTGGAGAAATCATTGTTGTGGCTTGAGGAAGAACGTTGAGAAACCATTGGGTTGAAGAAATTGAGAAGAATCCGCGAGGATCCGGAGAGAAGAGGAATAGATTTCTTGGGTTCTTGAGAAAAAGATAAAGAGAAAAAGAAGAGGTCTTGGGTACCATAAACAGTTAAGTTTAAAGTAAACAGTATAGGATTGGGACTCCAACCTTATATAGGAATCCAAAATATTTTAAAATTTTCAGAAGAGATAAAATTTTAAAAACTTTGTAGGGGTCTTGTAGAACGAAAAAAATTGACCCCGCATTGACCCGAATCCCACACAAAAAAAAGGGAAATCGCGTAAGCGAGGCTAGCCAGTCAACCTCGCGAGCGCAAGGCTGGCCACTAGCCCCGCGGGCCCGAGGCTGGCTTTCCGTCTCGCACAGCGAGGCTGGCTACCCACCTTGTGCGGCGAGGCTGGCCTCCGTCTCGCACACAATAAAAAAAAAAGTGGGCCCCACCTCGAGCTATTTTGCATATTTTACAAATACTAATTAGAGTCTACTTGATTTTTGGTGCAGGATAAAGACCAGATATAATGAATTTTCAGAGCAAATCTTATTAAAAAAACTCAAATACTTGATCAAGATTACAAGAAGACTCTGTCTCTATCTACATGGAAATTTCCTCAACAACTTAGAGCCTATAAATACCCCTCTAGAGGGACTCAAAGAGAACCTTTGGCCAGATCTCTCTCTCATGCAAGAGTCCAAAGCATCTTCCAGCAGCAGAAGAGAAGAGCAAACTCAAGAAATCTCCACCATCATCAAGCTTCGACGTCAGATCGTCAACGAGGAGTAGATTCAATCCTCATAACTGCCTCAATCCCACGAATTCTGTAAAAGAGCGCGACGATTTATAAGTCCTCTCGTCTGTTTTTCTTTCTCTTTACTTCTTTTCATTGTAATCGATCCAAGAGAAACTCTGTAATAATTTTCTCAATGGCAATGGAAAGAATCCTTGTTTTTCCGGAAAATATAAGCTGAAACTATATACTCTCTTTTTAAGCTATAAAGATGCTACCAGTATGAATATCTATCATATTTAGGTATAATTTGAAATTTTCAATATAAGTTCTTCATGTTTAATTATAAGGATTTGATTCCAAACCAAATATCATCCTCCACCTGCCATGAGAATATATATATATATATATATATATATATATATATATATATATATATATATATATATATATATATATTCACAACCATATTTTAAAGAGGGGGTTTAACATATGTTTTAAATATAATTTGCTAAAACTTTAGTTTGTTACAAGTTATTACGTTTATATCATAATACGCTTTATATTAATCCATGTTCACTTGAATAGTATATATAATTGTAAGATTTAATAAAAAAAATTGTTATCTTTACTATGAAAGCATGCTAGGATTTGGAAAAACTTACATATTGATAAAATAATAATCATGATAATATTGAACATATTCAATAGGTATTTTTATATCCCAATACTCACTTATGTAATATTAATTTATATTGCATGATTTGTATATATGTCTTATACACATGATCAATATTTCTATAATACTCAATCTAACATTCTATGACCCATCATGCTTGCACTTGATGTATACGTATTAGTTACTTAATACAAATACATGAAAATATATCAGATTTTCCTGATAAATATTTAGACATCTCTTGACATTACCATAAATCCTAACTTATTCGTCAATTTGATTTTGATATGGACTATATCTTACTTATTAGTCGGATATTTATTAGAAGATTGACATATAACGTATGTAATCTTGTCATTACTGGTTCACCGTATTCAGGACTGCTTTGAGTATAATATAATTTGAAATTTTAGATTATAAAAGAACTAAAAGTTAGACTAATATCATATCGTAAAAAGTTTAAGGTAGGTTGCACAATCAAAATAGGGGCCCATTCGCAAGGTCATCCAGATGGTACTGAGTCATCATCTCTTATTTAGCTCATATTGATATAATGACCGATTACCACTTTCAATATCTGCTTGAATACTTAGTGGTATGGCTAGTTCAGTGTCAACATCTTGGTCGGGTCCTAAGTATGCACGGATACTTTCACAATATGAGTATATTTCTTCATCAATTAGTTCAAAAATAAAATAAAATATTAACTTAGATTTGATTTGCATATGTATCCCTACTTGATATTATTATCTAAATACTTATTATTTTTATATACGTGCATTTATTTTTTATATTCACATTCATATTTTACTTGCTAGTTTATTTTGTATAATCCCTACCTTATTTGGTTTTTACTTGTTAGGTTTGACCCTGAACTCGCCCACATGCTCAGCTACTGAAGACGAGAGCGAGAATCCATCAGTGCACGACCCATACTTACTAGAACAGGCCGACTAGCATTAGAATTCTAGGCCTTTATTTTCGTATTTTTGGATTTGGTATGTATTACTTTTTTAATGGCATAGTTTTCAACTCTTATATCAGTACTGTACTTATTTCTTTCTGTTTTAGACATATTATATATCTTTTATATGGCAGTAAACTAGCTTTGAAGATCCTGGTAAATGAGTTGTATATTAAATTTATTCATTCATGCTTTTACATATTTATTAGTCTCGCGCACGTCAATTTACACGTGTCCACCAGTAACGCACTCAATTCCACGCTTAGTGAGGATGGAGGGTACTGTTGCATTTCTAAACTCCCATATTGTAAGGATTTTGAATAATTCAACATAAAACTCCAATTTTAAACTATACCTCATTTAGGCACCTAAGATGGATTTTCTAAACCCAATTTTATAGTTTAAAACTCCAGTTTATGACTTTTCTAAATATTCATATCTTTCATTTTGAAATTTTGTACCGAAACCAACTCCAGTCTTGTAAAACTATATGTAAATCAGAGTTTCCCTAAACTTTGTACCCAGGCTAAACTGTTAGGTGTAAACCAAACTTTTATTTAATTGTTCTATCAAATACCGAACTACACTCACATTTGAGATCCCTGCACCAATTTCTTTTTGTATACAAGCTTAATTTTAATTCTTCTCATAGTTAGTATCTAAATATCAGGAGAAAAAAAAAAATATCTGGGTGCGGTTTACGTATGTGAGCCACATAAGGATATAATGACATATCTATATATAGGATAATGACAATACAACAGAAATGACTTATCACAACCATATTGATTTAACAATGAAGTTTTATTTTTCTAGTATTTGAAATTAATCCATGCTAAGTTGTCATTTAGTATCACATGGCACGCAGGGATGTAATGAAATGTAAATAATTCAACCGATATTCAACTTGAATGCGTAATTTTATGAATATGGATGTCCACTTCCATTCTTTTTAAAAATATGGTTATGTGATGACAGTATCCAATATACTAGAATATCTCTGAATACATGGGACTATATATAACAAAATATAGAACAAAGGTTATGTAGCATTTCGTAGTATGTTGATAACGCTTTGATGTTGGTAGTAAGCCTGGTTTTCACCAGGCTATATTATCATTAAATTGGTACTTTACGCCTTTGTGCTCATGCCAGATATGAAGGTCAATCTCTGAACGTCAGACCATCCAGTTTGGCTCGTATGCAGGCCCACGAGATCGTATATAGTGCCTTGGTTGAGAGACCAACTGTGGTCCGTGGAACAGAAAGTTGTTGTCACTGAAAGGGACGATCATTTTTCTATATTACGAAGCCAAGCGGAGAGAGAAAATTTTGAATTAAAAAAATTAATTATAAATTGGGAGAAGATAACGATGGAATTTTTCTCTCTTTATAGAGTTTTAGGATTTTTATTAAATTCTAAGAAATCCTTTTATGATATCAGTTAGACTAAGAAAAGATTAAAAAAAAGATAAAAAGGGAAAAATTAGTTACAAAGAGAGTGTGGGTAGTTACTCCCCAATAAAATTTCCCTGTTTCTCCTTCTAGATATCTTTTTTTCCCCTTCTATCTTCTTCTCTAACCATATTTAATTTCTTAACTTACTTTTTATTTTTTATCAAAAAAAATCCTCTTTTGTCTGTCTTAGGGGAAAAAAAAAATAGATTTCAATACTTATTCTCATGTGATGTTTTTTTTTTTTTTATATTTTAGATGTCAAGGTATCTTTTTCTGGTTTTTAAGGGAATAGGAGATGCACTACAAAAAAATATGATTTTAATATCATTATTGTATTAATATTTTCTAAATTCTTTACAATACAATTCTAGATATTGGTACTAGAAAATTAAACTCACTAGCATATATCAGGGAAAATAAGACTAAGAATGAAGAAAACATAATGTAAATATTTTTAATTATATTAAGAGAGCAAGAAAAAAAAGAATGATATGTTTTTAAAATTTTTATTGCTTCTTATAAATTTCCATGTTCTACCTGTGTAAATTGATTCTATGAAATTTTGAAAAATATATGGAAAAAAAAAATTTCTAGGTCATAGAAGACAAAAAAAAATAGAAGATAAAAAAGTTTCGATTTTTGTAGTTGGTGTGAAATGGAACAATAATACTTTTTCGTTATATAATAAAATTATCTCATACATGCATAATAAATGACAGGAAACTAAAAGCTGATTGTTCTTAATACTCTTACTAAAGTAATTCACAATCATATATTCCAATTGAAATTCTATGTTTTGATTGTGGCAATATTTAATTCTAGATTCTTTACTATAGATAAATATAATGTCTGCAATTAATTTTTGACATAGCATGTCATGAAACATATAAAAAAATAATAACAATTAACAAACATTTTAAATAAATTATGGATGTATTAGAAATTGTAGAACAAAATATATCTATCTAATATTTCAATAAATTAAAGATCCATCTAAAATAAATTTGAATAGTAAGATGCATAGAAGAAGTCAAATCCCTAAGTGATGAATATCGTAACCCATTGTGATTACCTTTAAATTATATATATATATATATATATTTTTTTTTTTTTCTTGAAATAAAATATTAAGTATAACAAATAAAATTTTTGGAGGATAGGAATTGAAGTTAAATTGTAATAACTAATGGTTTTAAATATTATTAAATTATATTCTAGGTTAAGAAAAAAAAACTTTGTGTCAATTAATCTTTAAGAAATTGTATATTCTAACAAATTTTTAGTCTAAAAATAATTAATAACAACAAATTATCTTGGATACGTTTAGAGAGTGATGTCATTTTGAAAAAATTGAAACAGAACTTATTGAAAATATTGTATTAATTTATTTTACACATTTTTAATGTTGTATGCATTATTAGATTTTTATGGAATAAAATAATATATTTATTTTTCTTTTTCTCCCTCTTTGCAAATAATGCATACATAACAATATTTTTTGCTGTAGTTATCATAGTGGCAATGAATTAAATATCCCTTTTTCTCATCAAGAATTCTTCATTCTCTTAAATAAATATCTTCAAATTTTACCAAGTATTGAGTGAGTTTCTCACTTGTATTACTCCATGCTGTAATTAGAACGATGCCTGTCCTTTTTCACCCAAGCCTGTTTGAATGAGAGAAAAAAAAATGTTAGGATTAGAAGGAGATTAATACGGGAGGCACCAAAAGCCAAAAAAAAAAAAGAAAAAAAAAAGATCATTTTGTTCCCTTAGCCGGGTGTGTAGTCAAGAAAATGAAGGAAAAGAAACGAAAATAAGAAAGAAAATGATAAAAAAAAAATAATAATAAGAAAGAAAATATTTTCAGGGAGAAATTTTTAAAGAAAAGAAAATGTTTTCTTACTAGCATATGCATTAGAGAGAAATTAATTTCCATCTTTTTTTTTCTTATTTCTCTTTCCCTTTCCCTTTCTCTTTCTTTTTTCTTTCTTCTATTCTCTTTCAAACCAAACACAACCTATGTTTGGTTTGAAAGAGAATAGAAGAAAGAAAAAGAAAGAGAAAGGGAAACAGAAAAGAAAAGAAAATAAGGTGGAAATTGATTTTTTTTTTATATTTAATTAATAAGAAAATATTTCTTTATTTTGAAATTTTCTTTCAAACTAAACAATAAAAAATGTTTTCTTTCTTATTTTCTTTTCCTTCATGTTCTCTCAAACCAAACAAAGTGCGTGGGATAATCAATGTAGTATTTTTCCATGATTCCAATCAAAGAGTAAGTTCCTTTTCACTTATAAAAAAAAATGACATATGAAACAGATTAATCCCTTTTTTTCCTCAGATTATCCCCTTAAAAAAAATAGAAAACAAAATAAATAGATTTCAAAAAACAAAATGAGGAGAATCCCTCCCTCAAATGACAAAAAAAAAAAAAAATACCAGCAACTCGCCCATGCAATGGCCCCTTCTATCTCAACTAATAAACGAATAGATCTAATATAGGCCATTTTCTTTGAGAAATGTCTATGTAGTTTATCATTTATTCAAAATGATGTAAATCATGAAAACTCTATTTTCTTTGAGCAGAAATATTTTAATCATGTGCACAAATAAAGGTCAAAGCATTTACTTAGAAGAGAGATTGATCCAGTTACATAGGGCTGTAGATAGCATCACAAATTTTCCATTTCAGTTCCAGACCCAAATGAATCAACAGTCCTTATCGGATTCGGCTGGAATAACACACTTTCTTATCAGTTTCGAATCCGGACCTAACGGATCCAAACCAATTCTGACGGGAGTTTCCAAGGGAACTTCTAACGGGGCACAACTTTTTTCCTAGTGAGCCCAGATTTCCTAGTGAGCCCAGTTTCAATTCAGAAAAGAGAAGAATTTCTTAGTGAGCATATTTTTATTCCTAAAATGTCCTTCAGCTATATTTTCATCTCACTCCTCTCCTCACTTCCATCTCCACTGTCTTCTAAACCGAAAAGCCATCCTCTCCTTTCTTCTCCTTCCAAACCTGCCGCCGCTGCCCCACCGTCCGCCGCCGCTGCCCCACACCCTCCGGTGCCACACCCCCCCACCCTCCACCACCTTAGCCCTAGCCCAACACCCCCACCGTCCGCCGCCGCTGCCCCACACCCTCCGGTGCCACACCCCCCCACCCTCCGCCCCCACCCTCCACCACCTTAGCCCTAGCCCAACACCCCCACCCTCTGCTACCACCGCCCCCCACCCTCCGCTGCCACAGCCCCCCACCCTCCGCCCCCACCCTCCGCTGCCACACCCCCCCCCCACCCTCCGCCCCCACCCTCCGCTCTGCTGCCACGCCCCCCCAACCCTCCGCTGTCTCATTTCCTCTCTCTTGATCTCAGATTTCTGAGCTCCACTGTAAATCTCCTTTAATTTAATTTTAATTTTGTTTTATTTAGTTTATTCTTATTTGCTCTGTGACTGCCCTGAAAACTGAAAACTTCTTGTTTGGTCTGATAATAATTTAGAATCGGGAAAATCTAAACGAGTACATTTTTTTGTTAATTTTGATTTTTAATATTTAAATTATAATTATGAAGAAAATATAATATTGTAATCGTAGTTGTAAAATATGCGAAAATTTAGTTATTTTCTAATTATAGATGTTAATATTAAAATTTATTAATTAATTTTGAAGTTTAATGGTATTGTCCTAATGGTTGATTAAGTAACAAAGAACGGTTTCAGTGTCTTTAAATTTTAATATTACACTATCTTGTAGCTAAAAAATAAATAGATAAAATATGATATTTGTAGCAAATTATACTTTGTTACTACTTAACTTACACATAGAAAATTTACTGTTTTGATAAAAAATATCTATGAATGAAATATCTTTGTATTGCATAGATGGATCCAGCAGAATCTTCTCGCGTTCGACCAACTGCCTCGTTAAGGAGGAAGAAAGCAGCATCTCGACCACAAATCCAACGCCCGATACGAGAGAGAGAAATCGAAGTGGCCGTAGATACTGAATTAAATATAGAAACTCCGAATTTGATCAGATATGACAGTGCAAGACCAGAAGAAGGGAATACTGATGCAGGAGGCTCTCAAAATGATCTTCATGAGTCAAATTACCAAGGTCCAGTTAATTTATCAGTACTGAAGAGTTTCAAGACGCACGTTGCTTTCTTCGTTCTAAAAGATGAGGTAATTATTTCCCGTTAAAAATCATAAAACAATCTATTGTGTGTGTACATATGTTAAGACTATAGTATATATACAGGAATGAGATCCACTTCGATGTATTAGTCACTGGAGAATAATAAGTGCATGGTCATTGTTGACACCTGAGCCAAACACCCGATTCATGGAATTAGTATGTGGGTCTTCATTGTATCCATTGGTCAAATGCTCCTACCAGTACATTAGCGCTGTTGAGATTAGCGCATTTGTCGAGAGATGACATCCTGAAACAAACAAATTTCATATGCCATTTGGTGAGATGATGATCACGTTAGATGATATTTCCTGCTTGCTTGACTTACCTGTAGTTGGAAAATCCGTCTGCCAACAAGTATCAGCAGTTTCACGTGAAACTGCTGATACAATTACTCATTCCTTGGACGTCAGTTATTCTGAAGTATGGAATGAGCTTAATACGAAAGGCGGTGCATTGGTTCGACTGGATTGGTTAAGAGAAAAATTTTGCGGGGTTGTGGATACAGACACTGAACATAGGATTCGGTGTGCTGCAAGGGCTTATTTACTGTATCTTCTTGGTTGCACGATTTTCGCGGACAAGAGCTGTACGAGAGTTTCTATTGATTACTTACCATTGCTGCATGATCTCGAAGATGTCCATACGTTCGCATGGGGTGCTAGTGCTCTTGCATGGTTATATAGGCAGCTTGGGCTTGCTTCCCGAGCTAATGTTGCTCAGATTGCCGGGTATCTGACACTACTACAGGCTTGGATTTTCACTCATTTTCCAAGTTTTATGCCGGTCTCGAACCTATCTTTTGCTGACGGTGAACCACTTGCTTGTCGCTGGTTGAGCAGACGGGATCACAATATCTCCCAATCACATGTGCAGTCTAGTCGGTCAAATCTAGATAAACTCACAGGCAACCAGGTAACATTTCCCCTTTTTAATGTACTTATTTAGTTTGCAAGTTATATATTGGTAACTAATATACTTCTTTGTATCCAAGTACATGCAGGTTGATTGGGATCCATATCAGAATTATAGAGAGAAATATCCGTTCAGAGAAATTACATTTTTTATGGGTATGTTGAAGATTTTCAGCGTGATTGAGCCGTACCATCCGGTGCGTGTACTAAGGCAGTTTGGTCGTCAACAGTACGTTCCACCTCTACCATTCTCAGCGTTACGTGAAGTACGAGGTATAACAGCCAATAGCTATGTGGTTAAGTACACTCACATTGAGGAGATGTGGAGAAATTGACATGATCACGTATTGTATCTGGAGCACCGTGGGTCTATCGCTGACTACCCATCTGATTGCACGTCAGATTATATTTCTTGGTTCTCTAATATATCACAGCGCTCTCTTGGAGTAGCACCAGATGAACCCCAAGCAGAGGAAGTCAATCAACCCGGCCAAATATCATTGATGAGGTACTAACCATATATGTTCTTTATTCTTTGTCTCATATAGTACCCAGTTTATCTGATGCTTATTTTTTTCGCTTCATTAATATTACAGAGATATACACGCATAGAAGCAATAATCGATCCATTACTTGCGCAAGGGGATAAGGCATTCAAGAAGCGATCTGGGTTGTTATTTAATGCACTTGCGAAGATCAAAGCCGTGCTAACTGGTTACACTCAGCCAGAAGAACCACCTGAAGAGCAAGCAGAGGAACCAAGTCAAGATCAATCCACTCCTAATGCACCCGATACGGTAAATTTGACTCGAACCAGAAGAAGACGTCAACCCCTGAGGAAGACAAGGAAACAATGATCAATGTGTGAGATGTATAATGATATGGATGATGTAAGGAACTTCAAGTGGCCAGTGTAAACTTATTTTGCAAACATTTTGATGAATTTGTTGAATTTATGGTTTTTGTTTGTAATGAACCCTATTGGTCGTTTTTTGTTCGTTTAATATAAACACTACGTTTGTATTTGATCGTATTTCTTTAATTTGTATAAAATCTTGTTTATTTTATACGTAAGGAACCCTATTTATAATCTTTACTATTTCATTGTATCAGTAATTGTATCGTTGTTTCATTGTATGGGTGTATCCAAGTATCATTATATCAGTATATCGGTGTATCATGAGTATCATTGTATTTGTGTATCAGCAGTATCATCGTTTTTGTGTATCATTGTATCATTGTGTGTCGGTATATCATTGTATCGCAATAAATGATGTATCAGTATCAATGGGTTGGTGTATCAGTGTGTCAGTGTATAATTGTATGTTTTTTGCTTACTTCCCTATATTTCGATAATAATGTATAATTTGTTATTAATATAAGTTCATAAACTGACGTTAAATTCGGTTAACTAATGATAAATCAATTTTATAAGTAAATAGAGTGGATGAGGCAGTGGCCGAGGTCAAGCTCCTGTCCGGACTGTCAGTCCGAACAGGTCGGATCCGTTCGGACTGACAGTCCGAACAGATCCAAGCTGTTCGGACTGACAGTCCGAACGAACTTGATTTGTTCGGACTGACAGTCCGAACAAATGAAGACTGTTCGGACTGTCAGTCCGAACAGCCGAGAGTTGTTCGGACTGACAGTCCGAACGGAGCTAGTTCGTTCGGACTGTCAGTCCGAATGGCGGCCCCCTGTTCGGACTGACAGTCCGGACAGGAGCATTACCTGGTCTGATACTCCGCCGCTGTCTCACCCATTCCATTTATGTAATAAATTGATAAATCATTAGTTTACCTAATATAACTTTACTTTAATGACTTATAAATACAACTAATTATACAATCTTGAACAAAATATAGTGAATGAAGCAAAAAAGATACAGTAATTCACTCACACACTGATACGGAGATACATCTCACGCTGATAATGTTTTGATCAAACTGATATAGTTCCGGATAAGACCAACACAACCGATGATACAAAAGATATACAAAATATTGGTCACAACTTTTATACAACAAAATTACACCAAAATGAAACTCGTCTGCGAAGAGAAAAATTACATTACAACTCAATAACATCTTGTGTAGTAACCGAAGATGGTACAATCCCCTTGAACTGTTCAATCCAATGTAAGTACGGTACCTCTCATCCTTGTGCAATGGGATCACGATGTCGGTGCCAATTCAATGCAATTTGAGGGATGGGATAAAGTTTTTTTAATGATACCTAATAGTAAAGAAGATATAAACATATATAAGCATATGTTGAGTTAAATCAAAGTAATATTTAAGTCGATAAATTGTGCTTACAGGAACAAAGTGATAGTCCGCAACGAATGCTATGGTAACTTCTTTGCGTTGAATATTTGCGGCAGGAGGGGGAGATCGTAGTGGCAAAAAAGTAAGGCATTGCGCGTTGGATATAAAGAAAACCACTATATTGTAATGTGAAGCAACAATATGTCCCATGTCCGGCATCGTCATCCAATAGTCGGCCTTTGGAAATTCCCGAAAATAATTCAGTGCTTTTCGGAGCTCAACAATCCGATCAATACTCCCAAACAATGGAATGTAGGAGACGTAATTAGTGTCAAGTTCAACCAACAAATCTCTTCTGATTTGCATCCACTGATCTTCCCCCATACCAAGGCTGTATGCGATAACCCTAAAACCACAATTTCCGTCGGCCTTGACATCGCCAACATCAAGTATATATGGCAACATAAAACCAGGCAATGAATTTTCATACTTCAAATCGGGCCTGGGTACAGGTGTTAACTGCTGTTCTGGTACGAACAGTCCGGTTATACTGGGAGCATGATCCGTGTCTGCTAAGAATTGAAGCGGTTCTGCAAGAGTGGGAGCTAGATGGAGTTGTTCCACATGGTCTGTAGGCAAAACAGGGGGCTCCTTCTTAGCAACAATTTTCGAGTCCTGTAAGGAAAAAAAACTTAAAATTAAAATAATTGAACGTGAAATTTAGAAAAAACTAGATATATATAATAGCGAACCTTGGTCATATGCGGCCTTCTTGGAATTAACTTATATGGTCTACGGGCGCTGCGGAGAACAGCAGCCTTCATTTTTGGGGAAGCACTATCAGAGGCGGAGGCTATTAGTTCAAATGCACACGGATCCCTTCGTGTCGAAATATCAAGTTTCCTTTTGCGTCCAACTAGATGTCCGATCAGCTTGGGCACAGGATCCGGCAATGAAGAACTAACTGGATTAGATATTTCCCTTAATTTCTTCAATCTTCGAGTCCGTTATTCATTATTACACTTAATAAAGTTATGAATAAAAACCTCCATATCTTTCTGATACCCGACACCTTCAACAACCAATGCTTTACTCGCGGCCATATCAAGCTTCCGCCAATGTTGGTCAATGCAATCCAAGGGAATTGGTCGGTTGTCTCTTTTATATATTGCAATCTCATGAGCACATGGCAAGTTGTGAGTTTGTCGAATGATGCAACCACATTCAGCAGGGTTAACGCCCACAAACTCAGTTCTCTTTACTTCGGCCAAGATCAAATTCAATGCATGGATTGATACTGTTCCCCGTAATTCCTTAAATTCTGCCAGCATAAAACATCGTTTCACGATAGTCAAATTTTTTTGAAAAGTGCCTTAATCTCTGTATGTTGAAGTTCAAGTAATGTATGTATATTACTCCAACACTTTTCAAAATCGCCTTGACTAGTTCGCAATTGTCTCTTCAATTTTGCGTGGGCACTTTCTGCTCGGTTACTAGTCACGTTGTCCCGATGTTGACACATATTTGTCCAATAAGCCACGAACTTCTCCGTGTGTGGATTTAACCATGTTTTAAGAATGTAGTCAACAGTTTCAGGTTTTGCTTGGAATTCATTTGTTAGATTGCTTAGATTTGCATTGTACTCGTCTAGAGTATCAGATAGCATTATCAGCTTCCACATTAAAAAAAATTTCTCCCACTCACTCTGTTTTTCTAGCAATTTCTTACAGTTAGTCAAAACATTCTTATTTATATGCCATCTACAAAGAAGATGTCGGGTAACCGGGAATATCAGCTTAACTGCATTAACAAGCGATAGATCTCTATTTGTAACAATGACACTTGGATATACATCGTTCAGAAACAGTCCACTCAACTTGTCAAGTGCCCAAGAATAATTACTTTCCCTTTCTTTTTCAAGAAAGGCAAAAGCAATACAAAATGACATATTCGTTGATATTACTCCAATCATCTCTAGTAAAAGATATTTGTACATGTTCGTTTTATAGGTACAATCCATGATAATAACACCTGGAAATGCTCGGAGAAGATCGACGCCAACAGGATGAGCCCAGAAAAGATCCGTAACTGATTCTGTTTGATCATTGCTTCGATGCCATTCGATATACTTTAATTCAGAAATTTTTAGTAACAACTGTTGCATCTGCGTTCAACCACCTTGTTCATTGATTCTGAACTTGTGTTGTGCATTATATATTGTTTTCATTGTCGAAACATTCTTTGGTTCTTTTTGCTTCAATGTTGTCAGTATATCTTTCGGCTTTACGTGACACTTCGACATTTCGATCACAACATTTGTCTGGCTTTCAGACAATCTTCCCGCATAAGAGTGGCCTTCGAAGTATCTGCTGCAGGATGATTATGCACACCGGACAAAACCGTTAGGTTATATTCGGGGCCCCCTATTGATATCTGTTGACCCTTTAATCGAAAGAGACATCCACATTTTTTACTGCCCCTGTGGCCCTCATCATTCTTTTATTTCTTGAATCTTGGTTGTCCACCCCGTTCACATCCAAACCATATTCTCCCATCATTAAATTGACCTCCAGTATCAGATTTTGAAACCATGATGACAAATCCTGATTTCTTTCCAATATCGCGTACCCACTGGCAAAGTTCGTCTCGATTTGTAAAAATCTATAGTTATAATAGACAGGATATATTTTTTAGTGGAAATATTCTAATTTCAATATGAAGAAATTTTCAACATAATATCATACCTGATTTGTTGTGAAGTCCAAACCATAATCGACAACTAATTCATTATCGAATCGCATACTCTGCGTCGAAATATTCCCTGTGTTCCAATAATTTAACAATATTAATAATTAATAATTGATAATACTCTTGCGGGAAAAAAACTATCCTGAAAACTACTCTGTCCGGACTGTCAGTCCGGACAAAATCAGTCCGGACAAATTCTTTTTGTCTGGACTGAAAGTCCGGACTGTGTTATTTTGGGCGGACTGTCAGTCCGCACCGCGACGTCAACCCCGGGTTCTCGCACCGTCTCGACCAGAAAACTGAATCCTAAAACCCTAATTTTATTCTACTCAATAGATATCAAAATCCAAAGTTATATTTGGAAAAATTTTATACAAAGAAGATGGAATCTAACCTGTAAAGTGTTTTGATCGTCGAATGAAACCAACGACATCGTTGTATTCTCCATTGACGTCTCGTTCGACACAACTCAAAAATTTCGCTTTTGTTTATAGTTCTAATGAAAATACACAAAACAAAGAAAATAATCACCTTTAAACTTTCTAATTAACAAAATGATAAGAATAGATTGAGGAATGAAATGGGTTTTAGCCTTAAAAAAAAAATTACCTGTTGCGCGCGAGAGGGACAGAGGAACCGGGAGAAGGAAGAAGGGTAAAATGGAAATTTCTTTTAGAGGGCATGGTTGTTATATATTAGGGGTTTTAACTGGGCTCACTAAGAAAAAAAACTTGTGCTCATTTAGAAGTTTCCGTTTCCAAAGGAGGACACCAGTTTTCGCACAGTTTTCCCAGAGAGACCATCGTCTCTCTGCAAAAGAGAGAATTTTTCTAATAAACACACCCAATATTACAATATTACCCTCACTCTCTTTCTCTCCGCCTTTTCACTTCCTTCTCCCCCCACCTCGCACGCAGACCAACTCCCTCTCTCAAATACTAACATGGCTCCATCGCCGGACCACCCAAATGGCTGCCGTCTCAATCTCTCCTGCCGCCGGCCTCTTCCTTCGGCGCTCTTCACTCTCTATCTCTAGATCTAGGGTTCGGGTTAGGGCTATGTCGTCGGCTACCCAGGTGGCGGTGGCCCCAGCAGTAATCGTCGGAGGCGGGAGGGTCGGGAATTGCTCCAGAGCTTGGGCGACGGCCGGGATGTCCTCGTTGGAAGAGGGCAGCTGGTTCCCGCCGATTACAACGGCCCGATCTTTGTTTGTACGAGAAACGACGATCTCGAGGCAATGCTTGAAGCTACCCCGGCGTCTCGTTGGAACGGTAATTTGCCCTAATTCCAGCTGAAACCCTAACTATTTTTTTTTTTTACTTCTAAAATGTAAAAGATCAGATTTTTGTTGAAATTAGTTGCAACTGTTCTAGTGTAGTGTAATGTTATTATTAGTAATTTGTGCTGATTTTTTTTTAATTATGTTTTTGGGCAAAAAGTAGAATCTTCGAGCAAAATTGCATCCTGTTGTTGTGGCTATTTTTATTTTTATCATTATTGAAATGAGAAACTGAAAATTTAAAAGTTTATTACAGCTTGGTGTTTCAATATAATGAAAAAACCTTGATGCTAATTCATCCAACTTTAAGGCTGTGTTTGGATTGAGGAAAAATGAAGGAAAAGAAAAGAATAGGAAAGGAAAAGTTACTCTCTACTGTTTGGTTACAGAGAAAATCAGAAAATCAGAGAGAAATTAAAGATAAAGAAAGTAAGAGAAAATGTATTAGATTTTTTTTTTTCTTTTTCTTTCTCAAATCCAGGAGAAAAGAAAAGTTATTGAGAAAAAGGAAAAAGGTTATTTGAGCTTTATTGTTGTTTTTTAATGATTTTGTTTTTACTAGCAACTGCATTTGCTTTTTAATAAATTGATAACTTCGTAAATTCAGTAGCCGGACGGGACCCTGGATCAGCTCTCATAGTGGGGGAATCAGAGTTGAGTACGGCGCAAAAGATGGGGTTGACATCATTCGTCGTGATTGGATCAATCAGACTTGCCCACCGGTGAGAAAGGCAGTCGTTTTTCCTTCGGAACCGTCGTTGTCACGGAAAAAGCGTCGTGTAGAAGATGCAGGTGTAGAAAGAAAAAGCTATGGCACCCTTTTCGAGACTATTGACACTACTGGGCTGAATCTACCATGTTATCTCGCATCTCCCTTCGCATAAAATACTCCGAAAGGCTTATCTGCGACGAATGGAGTCAGGTCAGCGTTGATCTATGTCACTGAATCAGCAGATAAGGAAAGGCGTCAGTAAGCTTCGAAGCCAAAACATCACCATAGAGATTGACGATGACGGAGGCCAACAAACAACGTGAGACATGGCCCGACATTTGAGGTTGCCTTCTGAAGCATCAATCTGCCAGATTGCGCGGTCGATAATGGACCTTTGACCAAAGGAAGCGATTAGGAATGGGAAAGGTAGCAGACGAGAGAGACGGTCGACGTACCAACAATACAATATCATCAAAATAGTTCCGGGCGTAGTAAAATGGTCCGACTAAATACCATGTATTACTCACATAGCGACATTTGAATACCAGGTGACTGCGCATAAGCAAAAAGAAAGCAAGCAATAGCCGAAGTCTAGTAAATTGTTCGACTGTCACTCGACGGGATTGCACAAGCAACGACGCACCATTGTAGTAGGATCCCCCTCCCTCCCGTTGATGAGCTTTATTGTTGTTTTTTAATGATTTTGTTTTTACTAGCAACTGCATTTGCTTTTTAATAAATTGATAACTTAATATCCGACTGGTTTTAGACTGGAATGTACTTTTATTTCCATGATCTGTTGAAATGATTTAATCAAAATCCTGGAATAATTCCCTCACGGCTAATATCTTGGTCGTTATCAAGCCTCCAATCTATATATGATTCCACAATTTGCCTTTTGATTTCTTTCTATTATTTACCTACTTTATGCTCTGTTGCTTTAGCCAATGTTTACCTGATTTTATGCTCGGTTGCTTTAGCCAATGTTTATTAGTTTGCTGTGCCTAATTTAAAAAAGTTGGACCTTTGAATTTTGCCTTTTGCTTGAGATCTCAATTTTTTAGCAGATCTGGTATTCTTCCAGAATGGAATGCTTGATCCATGGCTTTAAAGCAAAAAACTTAATGATGTCAATCAAGTCCTGGCTTACTTTGCTGTATCAAAACTTGGAGAGCCTCCTGTTGATGGGAAAACCGAAACAAACCCTGAAGGGGGGAACTTCTAAAGGGGCACAAGTTTTTTCCTAGTGAGCCCAGATTTCCTAGTGAGCCCAGTGAAAGTTTAGAATTAGATAAAATTTCTTAGTGAGCCCAATTTTATTCCCAAAATACCCTTCCCTCATATTTCTGCATCTCACTTCGATCTTCCTCTCATCCTCTCCTCTCTTCTCCTTCCAACCCCTCCCCCCACCCCGCCGCAACCCACCTCCGCTCCCACCCAGCTCTGCCCGACCCGCCGCCACCCCCCTCCGCTCCCAACCTGCTCCGCCCGACCCGCCGCCGCCCCCTCCCCCAAATCCTCCGCCCCAACGCGCTCCGCCCCCACAAATCCGTCCGCCCGACCCAACCCACCTCCGCCCGCACGGTCCAGCCGCCCCAACGCGCTCCGCCCCAGGCTCCGCCCGCCCCAACGCGCTCCGCGCCCACCCGCTGCTGCAACACCCCCTCCTTCCGCCTCCAGTGTCTGCTGCCACACCTCAAAATTTCTTCTCGTTTCAGAATTTTTGAGCTCCAGTGTAAGTCTCCTTTTAATTTAAATTTAATTTTATTTTATTTTGTTTATTCTTATATGCTCTTTAACTGTATTGAAAACTGAAAACTTCTTGTATAGTTTGATAATAATTTACATTCGGGAAATTCTAAACGAGTACATTTTTTTTGTTAATTTTGTTTATTTAATATTTAGATTATAATTATGAAGAAAGTATAATATTGTAATCGTAGTTGTAAAATTTGCGAAACAAGTAGTTATTTTCTAATTGTAGGTGTTAATATTAAAATTTATTAATTAATTTAGAAGTTTAAAATAAATAGGTAAAATATTATATTTGTAGCAAATTATACTTTATTACTACTTATTTGCTCATAGAAATTTTACTGTTTTGATAAAAAAATATCTATGAATGAAATATCTTTGTATTACATAGATGAATTCGGCAGAATCTTCTCGCGTTCGACCAACTGCCTCGTTAAGGAGGAAGAAAGCAGTATCTCGACTACAAATCCAACGCCCGATACGAGAGAGAGAAATCGAAGTGGCCGTAGATACTGAATTAAATGTAAAAACTCCTAATTTGATCAGATATGATAGTGCAAGACTACAAGAAGGGAATACTGATGCAGGAGGCTCTCAAGATGATCTTCATGAGTCAAATTACCGAGGTCCAGTTGATTTATCAGTACTGAAGAGTTTCAAGACGCACGTTACTTTCTTCGTTTTAAAAGACAAAGAACCACCAGAAGAGTAAGCAGAGGAACAAAGATAAGATCAATCCACTCCTAATACACCCGATACGGTAATTATGTCTCGAATCAGAAGTAGACGTCAACCCCCGAGGAAGACAAGGAGACAGTGATTAGATTATATTAGTTGTGTATTGATATTGATGATGTTAGGAACTTCAAGTGGCCGATGTAATTGTTTTTTGCAAACATTTTGAATAATTTGTAGAATATATGGTTTTTGTTTGTAATGAACCCTATTGGTTGCTTTTTGTTCGATTAATATACACACTACGTTTGTATTTGATCTTATTTCTATTTGTATAAGATCTTGTTTGTTTTATACGTAGGGGACCTTGTTTATAATCTTCACTATTTCATTGTATCAGCTATTGTATCGTTGTTTCATTGAATCGGTGTATCAATGTATTATTGTATCATTATATCGGTGTATCAGGAGTATCATTGTATTTGTGTATCTGGAGTATCATTGTATTGATGTATCATTGTATCGGTGTATCGATGTATCAGTATATTATTGTGTCGGTGTATCAGTGTGTCGGTGTATCAGTGTGTCTGTGAATTATTGTATCTTTTTTGCTTCATTCACTATATTTTGTGTAATAATGTATAATTAATTGTTAATATAAGTCATTAAAGTGACGCTAAATTGAGTAAACTAATGATTTATCAATTTATTACATAAATAGAGTGGGTGAGGCAGCGGCGGAGAATCAGATCGGGTCAAGTCCCTGTTCGGACTGTCAGTCAGAACGAGGGGGCGCCGTTCGGACTTACAGTCCGAACGAGGGGGCGCCGTTCGGACTTACAGTCCGAACAAAACTGGTCTGTTCGGACTCTAAGTCCGAACAGATCCAGTCTGTTCGGACTCTAAGTCCGAACAGACTTGTTTTGTTCGGACTTACAGTCCGAACAAAACTGGATTGTTCGGACTCTAAGTCCGAACGGGGTAATCGGAAGAGGGAAGAAGGGCAAAATGGGAAATTTTTTTAGAGGGCATAGTTGATATATACGGTAAATTTTAACTGGGCTCACTAGGAAAAAACTTGTGCCCCTTTAGAAGTTCCCCCTGAAGGGTTGACTGCTGCATTTGGCAAATGGGCTTCTGCAGTGGCTATTGCATTTGGCAAATGGGCTTCTGTTGTGGCTGCCCGGCTGCATTTGGCAAATGGACTTATTCTATTGAGCACATAGTTGTGTAAATATATAGGAAGGTGAGTGAGATCCAATATCGGTGACAAATTTGGTTTCATTTTTTATTATTTTATTGTATTTTTATGTGCCTGTATGTGCACGTGGAGTTTCAGAGTTGTAACGTTAAAAAAAATGTACATGATAATCGACATTATTATTGCAATAAAAATTATTAAAAAATTAAAATTTCTTCATAAAAGTTTGTATTTCCCTTTATTTGTTACATTTTGTTTCTGTACTGCAATATCTGAAGTAAAATTCAGTCAATGGATGATAAAATTTATGGAATCATCGGATGTAGCCGATATCTCTCGCTGTTGTCTCTATGGATTTCTTTATCTAATAGGTTTCTATAACAAAAGGATCTACAAGAAGCGGCATGGGGTGTTGTTTAATACTTTGCGAAGATTAAAGTCGTATAATATGTTATAGATATGTTATAGACTTTTTTGATAGATTTTATAATAGACTTTTTTTGTATTTGCTTTGTTATGGATATTATTATGAATTTTTGTGTTTTACATTGTTCGAGTACTATATTTGCATAATATGTATTTAATAATTTCTCTAGTTTTAAACTAATATGAATTTTTAATTTATCTTTGAATTGGAATGAAGTAATGGCTAAGGAAATAAATTTGTTTGAGTCAGAAATTTAATTAGATTCGTAATAGTTACACAAGAAAATATATTTATTTGGAAAAATAAAATAAAAATGATTTGTTGTTGCCGGGTTAATTAAATTCGTAATAGTTGCACAAGAAAATATATTTATTTGGGAAAATAAAATAAAAAGGATTTGTTGTTGCCGAGGATCAAACCCGAGGCACTCACATGTACAGTGGGACTACTCACCACTATACTATAACAACTTTATGTATAATTGGATGAAAAAAAACATATTTATAACTGTCCGAATTAGAAATCCGGACAGAGGGTTTCTGTTCGGACTTCCAGTCCGGACAAAAATAATTTCGTCCGACGCCCTTTCTGTCCGGACTTCTAGTCCGGACGAAATTTTTTTTGTTCGGACTAGAAGTTCGGACAGAAGTCCACTGTCGGACTTCCAGTCTGGACGGATATTGGACCGTCCGAACTACTAGTCCGAACAGTGGATGTGGAGAGTAGTCCGAACTGTCAGATCGGTTTGAGTTATTTTGGGTTCATAATTTTTATCAAGATCGGTTTGAGTTATTTTGGGTTCATAATTTTTATCAATCCGCACTGTTTCCAGAGTTTTTGAGTAAGCAATTTTCGAATTTAATTTGTAAGATAATTTAATATAGGAAAAGAATTGATAAAATAGTTGTGAATTTTAGAGTTTTTTTTTTGGTTAACTGATATATAGTTTGAGAAGAGAAGGAGGAGAAATTGAAGAAAGAGACATATAAGTTCAAAAAAATCAATGACAAGTTTGTAATATGTATGAAGTTTTTAAGTGGGCTTGCTAGGAAAAATGGTGTGCCCTTTAGAAACTCCCAATTCCGACCTGTTTATGCCACTAATTTCCTTGAGCCCTTTAGATCCATGAAACAAAAGATTGACTTACTTAAAGGCACGGCCTGGTTACAGAAACTTCACAACAAGAGAACGTCAACATACAAACTGGAGTTCCATATGGTTTACCGAGTTTAATATTCTATTATATCTGTTGAGTACAAAAGTCAAAGCTTCCTGCCAGTTTCCAATTCATGGAGCACTGGGCTCGAATCTACCATGCCGACCACTGCACGACATTCAGACGAATCATGAGGCCCTGATGAAAAGGAACTCTGTGTAGTTGCCGGTTGAGTATCTCGGCATTGATCAGCCAACATCCTGAAATATGCATAAGGCCCCCAACCTGGATGAAATATGAAACAAAGTTTTAGAAACTAGATCAGCTGAGATGTGCACATGCCCTGAAGGGTGGAAATAGTTGTTATAGCTAAAATTCTTGAAATCGCAGCTCATTGATATTTTTAATGTTTAAACATTGTGCAGGAAACAACAATAGAATTTGAATGGGGAGAAAATGGAGTTGTTCCCTGGAAAAGTCCAGTATCATAATGGATAAATGTCAGGCGCGTGCACTAATACCTGTGTGTGTCTATATATATATTTTACTGTAAATTAGCTGCCAGTTCAAGAAAATTATGTAAACTATCGGCAAAAAAATAATAATTCCATTACATATTTAATAATCATTTCTGGGATAATGATCTCCACCTCCTTAGATCATGGATTTAAGAGTTCATTTTTACATCAAGTGAATACAAGATGTATTAATTGAAAAATATTACTTTTTGTGTCTACTCGAAGAAATGCTAAATCAAAACTAAAATCCAAGAAATTGAGTATGAGTAAACTTTAGGGGTTAAGATCATAATTCCAAAAAATTTTGAAAAAAATTGATCAATATTTCACCACTAACTCAGTTAACCTACGTGATCTATATCTCTTTAGCTTCTTTGAGATCAATTTTCATTAGTTTTGAAGTTTATTTGTCCTTTTATCAAGTGCATACAAAATATTATATTCACCGAAAACCGTTAATTTTGTGTCTACTTAATGGAAAATCAGATCAAAACTAAAACCCAATATATATGAGAAAAATGGACATGAGTTAATAGCTCAAGTAAGTTACCTTAGTTGCAGTCCATTTTTACTATCTCCAATAATTTTTTTTTTAAAAAAAAATTCTTTTAGATTATGATATCGACCTGTTAAAGTTCTCTCATACCTAATTTCTTAGGTTTTAGTTTTAATTTATTCATCCATCAAGTAGACATTAAATTAACGGTTTTTAGTAAATATAGCATTGTGTATCCACATAAATAAAGGCCAAACTTCAAAGCTCATAAAATTTGATACTAAATAAACTAAGAATATAAAGATCATGATTTCAAAATAATTTAAAAAAATATGGAATTATTGTATTTTTGCCACTAGATCATGATTTCAAAATAAACTATGAGAGAGAAAGAGAGAATAATGGAAATGAACTGCCGCCTCACATAAATTACCTCAGTTGAGATCCATTTTTACTATCTCTAATAATCTTTTATAAATTTTCTTTTGTATTATGATTTCAACCCGCTAGGGCTTATTCATACCCAATTTCTTGGGTTTTTATAAATTTTCTCTCTTCCTCTCCCTCACTCCTCAAGTCACTTGATCTTCGATTCACCGGTTCGGCCTAAATTCGGAAGCTCAAAACAACCTTCGCCTGCCAAAGACTGCTTCACTGGTCATCTTCATCCATCCCTCTTCTCTTCCCCGGCCATATACAGCCTAGTGGTAAGCCATCTCCTTATTTGTCAATTTATCAAATTTCTTTCATAAAAAAAGATTTAGTTCAAAATTTATCAAGTTTTTTTTGAATAAATATGCGCATCTAAATTTTTTGAGTTTCTTACTGATTCAGTGAATCAGTGGGACAAACACTTATATCCCTCTGCAAATCAGTGTTCGACCCACTGATTTGCTGAATCAGTTGGGCGATCACTGAATTAGTGATCAATCCACTGATTTAGTGAATTAGTCGGTCGACCACTGCTTCACAGCCGTGAATCAGTAATATATGAGTTGTGAGTTTTATGACAATATTTGTTTTGGATAATAATGTGTTTTGGTAATTTATATTAGAAGTAATTGTGTATGTGAATTCATAACTATGTATGTGAATGTGAAGTTATGAAAATAATTTGTGGAAACATAATCTGAATTATGTAAGTGGACTATGATTCTGTGAATATATGAATGAGTGAATCTTTGATTCTTTATGTGAACAATAATTAGAATTATGTATGTGAAGTTATGAATTTATGCATGACGTGAATGAGCGAATAATGATGTAAGTAACATGAATTGTGCATGTGAACTGTGAAGAAGAGAAATTATGATTGATGTGAATATGTGTATGTGACAGTTATAAATTATAAATTATAAATGATAATGAAGTGCATGTTTTGGTATGTGCTTGGATAAAAAATAATAATTGAGTTCTTATTATAATTTTTTATTTAAAAGATTATCGTTGACGTGAAGGGTATACTTTTATTTGAAAAACTATAATTGGTGCATATGTGGACATTCTGAACGGTATCTACAAATTCATAAGTAGAATACAAATAGGCTAAGATAAGTATCCTTATGTGTTTTAATATGTTTAGTATAGTCAATTATATAATTATTGTTTAACTGGTATGATACCGATATGACACTCCGATATTTATAGTCATATTGTGTTATTTTGTCTGGTATTTGGTATGTAATTTGGCCAATTGATATATCACCAGTATCCGATATTTAGAATACTAGACCTAATATAATATGTGATTGGTAATATGTGATTGGTGATAGATTATTAACTACTGTATTGTTCCCTAATATTACTGCTATCACTGAATACTGAATAGTAAACTTTAATAATATCCACTTTAATAATATCACCAATCAATATACTGAACTGAATTTATTGAACTCAATATTGATACTGAAATTGACATATACTGGGTTTATGGAGGAAATTAAGGATTTATATGATCTGATAGCTTAATATAATTGTGTCACTGTTTCCCATTTAGGGAGGATCGGGATAGACTCCGATCGAAACTGTCAGCGTTTCCCACACAGGAGGATCGAGATAGGCTCAGATCAAAACTGCTACTATTTCTTTTGTTTTTTTTTTGAGGATTTGGGATAGGCTCCGATCAAATTACTATTCCATTTTCTCAAGGGTATACGGGGATGCATTCAGACTAACTAAATTCATATCTTTCTAAATTTTTAAATACCATAATTAAAGGGCATTAACTGAAAGACTAATGATAAACCACCTAATATGTTAAGATATGAGAATTTTCATTGTTTTAATTGTACGACTTTTTATATTATCGAGATATTATTGCTTCACATACTTTATTATATATTTTGAATCACTTTACTGATAATCCTGATTATGCATGACCAGATGCAAATTGTTATCTAGAGATAGATCTGTTAGAGACTAAGCACGATATAATGCATTTTTAAGAGAATACAGAGCTACAAGATATACATCTTTAGCAGTTATTTTCTAATAAGAAAATTGTAATTAGTTTATATGGCTACAATTTTATTGAATGTAAAGAATAAGAATTTATTATTATTTTAACTGAAAAATATTTGTTTATTGTTATCTTTTGCCCATATTTCCACTATAATATGACTGTAATATTTATTAAGACTTATCGAGTTATCAATCGACGCCGAACGTTCTAACTTTCCACACCACGGAAAAGTGAGGCATTATATATGTGTGTATGTATGTATGCATGTATGTATATATATGTACATATGTATATGTATGTGTGTGTGTGTGTGTGTGTGTGTGTGTGTGTGTGTGTGTGTGTATATATATATATATATATATGTATATATATATATATATTGGATTGCAGCATGGGAGCAGCCGGCTCAGATAAGTTACATGAGTCAGATGTAAAATACTAATAATAGAATTATAATTTTACAATTTTTTTAGGATCATGATCTCTATTTTCTTAGTTTTTTTTATAATATAATTTCATTGGCTT
>JAYEPQ010000006.1:10741781-10884281 GCA_036321105.1 Dracaena cambodiana | reverse complement strand
AGGGGTTTCCATGAAATTTGAAACTTTATGGGTTTACATAACATATAGAAGCTTATGAGAGTTTCTGGAAAAATTTTGATATTTTGTGGGGTTTCTTCTACTTTAACCTATATCAAATTTAGGTGATTGTTTTCTTTTTTGGCAACGTGCACATATTTTCCTTTCTAGTTTTGTTTGTTTCTAATGCATTAAATGATACATTTATTAACATTCTTTTGCATGCATGGTTGGTATATATATTAAAGGCGAATATAAGTGGTTTGAATTATGAAAACTCGAAGTGTTTATCCCTCACATACCTTCTAATTATAATGCTTGATGTATTTAACTCTTTATGAATTTCTGACAGAAAAGGGAAGAGTATTTGGTAGAACGTGTGATACTCGTGACGGCTGGTGAAGAGATATTAAAGGCAAGTGACTTGTATGTTTTGACTTCAATCATACTTCTTACTTGATTTTGGTTGAATAGTGTGCTTTTTGGTATTGATGGTGCATCCGGGTGTTATCATATGTTTTGACACAAAATTATCAAAGGGAGCGATTGTTACGGATTTTACAGTAAAGATTGACAATTTAGTAACTAAAATAATAATCAAGTGCTACCATGTATTAGCTGGGGAATATATTTGCGTTTAGGAAAGTCAACATACAAAAAGTCATATGAAAGAAAAACCATCATGTTAAAGGCCTTATAAAAGAAAAGTCATATGTTAAAGTTCTTGTGGAAAGCAAGCCAACATGTTAAAGGTTTTATGGAAGGAAAATGATCGGTCGAAGGTTTTACGGAAGGAATGTCAATATGCAAGAGATTTTGTATAAGGAAAGTTACCATGCATTCCGTCTAGCGACTTTCCATCCAATAACTTTTCATCTTGTAACTTTCCATCTAGCAACTCTCCATCTTGCATACTTCTAGCTATAAAAGCATTTCTTGTGAAATAATTGCAGGAATTTTTTCAAAGGCTTTGGAAATTGAAGGTCAAGAGGAAGTTTCATACAGATCTCCTTGAAGATGTATTGAAGAGTCTTATTTGGAGATAAATAATATATCCTCTGGATGTCAATTTTCAAGTGTTATGCTAACTTTGTTGATGTCTAGAATTTTTTATATCATCTTATTTTCTGTATTGTGAGTAGGTGATCCGTTTGTGGTCATTTAGAGTCGAGTTTCTAATTTTTTGGGTATTGAGCAAATTAGAGAGAGATTCTTAGGTCATTTCTAGTAGTTGTGAGAGTTCAGCAATTGTGAAAGTGGACAGCTATAAAAGTATTTTCGTCATAGTGCAATTTCTGATTGGTTCTTAGGGTTTCTTAGTTGGTTTGATTTGATTTGAGCGAATTAATTGGATATAGTTAATTTGATTAAATCTCTAAGTTATATATATATATATATATATATATATATATATATATATATATATATATATATATATATATATATATATATATATATATATATATATAGAAAGTTCGAAGGTTTGGAACCCTGGAATACATCGATTTTAATAGTGACCTGATCAATTTTACTTACATGTCTATTATCTTTATTCACTAGGATCACCAGAACTAAGCCCAGTGGGGCAGAGCTAAACACCAACCCAATTTCGGTCATTTAAAGATGCTCTTTTCACATACTCATTCTCACACTCGAATAACAGTAAAATTTATTTTTCAAAATTAATTATACTATCGGAGCTCCCATATTGCAAGGTTCTGTATTCGAATTTCCATATTCGGAAGTTAGAAAAATTAATGTTTATGGTGCAGGAATAAAACATGAAATATTGAGCAATATTGTCCAATGCATGCTTTAACCATGGGAGCAAACTACTTGGGGTTAAAACAACAAGACTTCACATGTTCATTACTAATTGGAACATGAGAGTCAAGATCCTAGAACTTGCTTATGTATTTCTGACAAATTGATGACCTGACAATGCCCCATAGACGAGTAGGCCTGACCATTACTTAAGCAACTTGAGGATAGGTTCACATAAATGCTATTCTTAGTTATTTTTTATTAAGTTTCCCAAAGAAAGTTATTTTATATTGAAAATATACTTCAGATATTATAATCTACAAGAGTCCAGCTTTCATGCATCAAGCAGAACAGTTATTTCCTAAAGAGCATGGTAAAATAAATGTAATAAGATACCATAAGGAAACCATTCCAAACCTGCCTTACCACCTATCAATGTTTTATTCTACACAATGTGGTACATCCCCAACCCCTAAATCGACAATGGTCAAATCAACTGAAGCTAAAAGTCGTATGATCTCAATATAGCTAATCATACCAATTATTGTACCATCAAATTCTTGAAGATGAGGTTACACAACTTGAGGTTCTGTATAAGAAACCAAATCTCCGATTTTCTCTTTGAAGATCCAAACCATCTTATTCAAAATAATATATCATTTTTAGAAAACTATCAATCAGGTAGGAGATGATACCCATTATAAGAACAAACATTTTGATTAACATCAAGTAGATGGATTTTGTATTGCTTACATGAAGAATGTCCACTTGGAAAACTTTTGTGTCCCTCTTTAATATCACCTTTATCTCCATGGCATATTACATCTCCATGTCTCATAGGATCATAAGCCTGGCTTGATAAGAAAATAGGTAATTAAAATGCATAAAAGATGGAGGTTGATCCAATAATCTTATTCACCTCTTTTCCATCAGGAAAACAACGCCAAAAGAAGTCTGGTCGCGGTCGACCAACAGCATCTTTAATTGCGTCAGTTACAACACCGGTTATAAGTACTGCATATAGAAGGCCTATTTGTACATCTCACGATTCAGTATTTAACCGTTAACATACAAACAAATTATGGAGACTTATCATATTAAAGACCGAAGGAAGATAGATTTACCAAGTATTGCATGATGCAAATCATACACGTCCCTCCGTTTGTAATATATCACGCTAAAGATTATAAAAGGCAACGCAACTGCAATAACCTGACCAAATCAAAGAACTAAGATTGTTAGCTTATGCACAAATACTACAATGTGATATCTTACCAAATGAAAAAGTATGCGCACCGGAACAGCCCATAGTGGCACCGTACTCTTTTTAAAAGGGTATTTCAAATCGGTCATCATATCTTTTCCTACAAATCTGTAAAAAGGATCTATTGCATTCAATAAAACTTCAATCCCCACAAGAAGCAGTAGTATAAACCAGTCATGTATGTGCACCCTTGCCACCTTCAAGCCATGGGACCCTAGTGTATGAGTGTTGCACAACTGGATATCAGCCATTTTCTCCTGGTCATATGTATGAGATTTTTGTGAACCAAGAGAAATTGAGTGGTTTCAAGGACAAAGATGATAGTGCAAACAGCAAAATTTCATTTCCCATAGAAATTGCATGCCAATAGTGCTCATGCCACTATTTCATTTTCCAGTATTCCATCAGCATCTGACATGATGAGAAATTGGAATCATCGAAAACTTAGGAAGCTTAAGCCATTTTGCACATTAAGATTTTGATTTCTGTTATGGAAAAAAAAAAAAAAAATCTAAGTGCTCCGGTGCAGTGTTGTTCAGATATAATATAACAAATATTCCTTTATGGAGCCAAACTACAATCAGTAATCTACCAACAAGGGAAGAAGAAAAAGGTAGAAAAGGTCTCTGTAGCTGGCAAACATTTTCTTAACCTTTTAAAATTTTAAGGTTATTTTATTTACAAGTGATTTTTCTAAAGGGTACTTACAACGTGATTTAACTACCAAACCTCTGAAAGCGGGCTACCTGTCCATAACACTCCTTGCTCTTATGCGTCTAAGACATGCAGATCTCGGTTGTGGGATTGAACATGTGTAATAATCAAATCAGGCAACATTCTAATTCTTAAATTTTATTTTTTTTGAAAAAAAAAAAAAAGTAAGTAGGCAGAACGATGCTATCTATCTTAGCTTCTCTGAAAATATTTCAAGAATAAGTTTTGTTGAACGTAACGACATAGAGCAGAAAGCAAAACTTACTCCTCTAACTTCTGGCAACTATCAGAAATCTAGAATCCCTAATTTTAACCTTGGACTGAACGCAATAAATCCTAACCTATAACCAATTCCTTAGCTAGAATTCAGTAAACAATGCGAGCTAGCATAACTTCTTAGGTAAATCACATCACCAAGGATTCATCAGAACCCAATTTCAGGAAATCTCTCTTTCATAACATCCATCATTCAGGTTTTCTAACCAATTATTTTGAGAATCTTTTACGAATTTGTATTATTACTAAATTTGCAAATAAGTAACCAAAGGTTTGAGATTCTAAAGCCATTGCACAAAAGAAGATTCAAGTTATACATGCTCCACCATGAAATTAGATACTCATAGAAAGAGACAATCAGCAGGGAGCGCAAAGGCTTTCTCTTCCCAAACATCAAAAGTTAAGAATAAAAAAGACAACACATAAATAAATAAATAAATTGAAAAATACTGACCTCAGAGAGAAATGGCAACTGACCCAAATGAAAGGAGAAAAGGTATTGGATTTTACAATGAGTATTAGGAATAAGTTGCTATATAAGTGGCGTCTATGAGCTGTTTAAATTCCCCGGACACTGAGATGTGACTTTTTTTTTTTCTTCTTCTTCCTTCTTTCTTTTCCTCTCCCCGACGAAGAGATTAGTATGAAAATGAGTGGATGTAGTTAAATATAGGAATTGGAATATTGTAATTGGATTGAGACCTTGATGGAATTGGTTATCCTAATGGAGTATTTACTGGTTTGTCCCTCAAATCTTTATATATTATGATTTTGCCTTCCAAATCTTCTATTTAGAATTTTGCCTTCCAAATCTCATAAGTTACAACAATTTTGCTCCTTCTCTAACATAGTTAAATATTTGACCATTTTACCCCTCTTTTTCTTTTCTATTTTCCTCCTCTTTTCTTCTTCTCTCTTCCTCCTCTCTTCTCATTTTCTTCATTATTTTTCCTCTCTTCTTTCTCCTCTCTTCTTTCAGTATTTAACTGTGTTAGGGAAGAGAGGAAGAAAAAAGGAGAAAGAAGAGAGGAGAAATAATGAAGAAAGGAGAAGAGAAGAGTAAGAGAGAATAAGAAGAGATGAGGAAAATAAAAGAGAAAAAGAGGAGTAAAATGGTCAAATATTTAACTGTATTAGGGAAATTTAGAGAGGGAGGCAAAATTGTTGTAACTTATGAGATTTGGAAGGTAAAATTCTAAATATGAAGATTTGGGAGCAAAATCATAATATATAAAGATTGAGGGACAAACCAATAAATACCCCTATCCTTATTGTATTTGATGGTGGGATGTCAAACGTGGATTGAGATCGCGAGGACTTTAGTGCTCCTTGTGGGGACATTGGGAAGTGGAAAGAGACGACCATTATTATTATTATTATTATTATTTTATTTTTTTTTTGGAAAGAGGCCATTGTTTGGTTTTCAGGGAAAATGAGATAAATAAAAGAAAATAAGTGTATTTTTTTTAATTTTGTTATTTGAAAGAAAATATTAAAAAAATAAAAAAAGAAAGTGACTGGAAATCTACACAGTATGACTCAAAATTTTCTTTTCCTCTACCCTAAGTAAATTAGGAGAATAACATGGATTATAATATGAGAGTTGAGGAAGTTAGGTATAAAGTTTTTTTTTTTTTCTTCTGCATAATTTATAGGACAAAGTTATTTAGTATTACTATAACATGGATTATAATATGAGAGCTGAGGGAGTTTGGTATAAAGGTTTTTTTTTTTCCTCTGCATAATTTATTTTAAATTTATTTTCTCTTTGAATAAAACAATAAAAAATTATTATTTCCTTTTTTATTTTATTTCTTTTCTCTTTCTTTTTCTTTCCTTTCTCTTCTATCAAATCCAACATAGCCTTACACCCATTTTTGCCTTGATGGATTTTGTGATATGAAATTCCATTATGGAGGTAAGGTGAGAAAAAGAAAATATCAAGAAGACCTTATTGTTTGCTTGCATGTGTGTTTGTCTATTTGAGTGCTTATTTGCTTATAAAAAAAATTTAAATGCAGTACTAACTATTAAAAAAAAAAAAAAAAAAAGCAAAGAGAGAACATTGCTGAAGTTTATTGGAGGATGTATCTTGCTTGCTTTAGTTTACATTAGAGATATCTCAATTCTTATACTTCTTTTGGTTTCTGCAGTTTGTATTTTATTCCTAACTCCAAGCCATAGAGTTATAATACAAATAGTACATGTCTTAGAGATATTAAATCATAGTATACCCAGAAAATGAAGACAGGAGCCAACAAGGTGCCAAACTGGCAGGCTTAGAAAAGCAAGGTGCTAGGCTTAGAGGAGTTTCATATTATTGAGTCAGAACATGATGAGCTCGTTTTGCTGAAGCTGAAGCTCTTGAAAAACAAGTGGTTAATGATTCTACTCGAGAACTAGCTCTGATGTTGATCTTTCCTCACTAAGGAGAAGAGTGACGAAGCGTACTAGAGTTTCTCAATTTGCCAGTGAAAAGGGCAAGAAAAAGAGTCGTCAAGAATCTAGTTATGATGTAATTCCTGAAGCTTCTGCAGTTCAAGAAGAATAAGGAGCAAGTGTTGTAGTGGAAAATGATGATTCTAATGAACAATTCTCTCGACTACATCCCCGTTCTATCAAGCAGAGTAGAAGTGTCGGACCTGTGACAGGATTGAACCTCCTAGTGAGGGATAAGTTGCAACATACTTCTATTGACACAACTCCTTCAACTCCTGCTACAACTGAGGAAACTGGACCAAGTTCAAGTGCTGCCCACGAAGAAGAGACTCAGGCAGCTACATATTTTTTCTGTTGGTACATCTTTGCAGGTTGATGTAGCTCCTTCCAGAATTGAAAAAAATGTAGAAACTATAGCTCAGCCAATGACTCAAACAATTGACGAAGATGATGATGTGCAGATTATTGGAGAAACTAGTAAGTCAGATTCTCCTTCAGTGATGATACCCACTATATGGCTCCACTATCCAGTCCTACTACTAAACCTCTTTTGAATAGTAAGCTTTTTTTATTTAAATTAGTTTTAATATCTTTTGTCAAACTAATGAATTCATTCTTGTTAATGTGTAGAAATTAATATGGTTAGTTCCTCTGACTCATTTAAGAAACTTAATTATTCAGGTGGAGATGATGACTATGGTTATAATGATGATTTTTGCTCTTCCATACCACCCCTAGATCATGGTAAATAGACTTTCTCGATTACTAAGGAGTTGGCTAAAATTTATGGCCCTGGGAATCAAGGGCACAACCTTCAAGTTCTTTATCAGGTAAAGTTTTTAATTATTTCTTTTTTTTGATAATTAGATTTCCTTAAATTTTAAACTTATCTCTTTTTTGATATAGATTGCCATCTCCTACTCCAGCATCTGAGTCTATACCTGCAGCTTCTCTGGCACTTGTGTGACTTCCACAAGCAACATCTATTGTTTCTTCTCTCAGAGCTGGTCCTTCTTCAACATGGGATACAACGTAGATTTTCTCCATCTTATCAACTTTGTTACTGCACTTGCCTCCTATTGCTGAAACCACTTCTACTTCTGTTGTTCCTTCATCAACATAAGCAACTTTCTCGATGTCATCGAAAGGGGATATAGAAGTTGATGCTTTCACTGAAGAGTTGATTTGTTATGCTATCAAGAATTCCTTCTCTTTTCTAGAGCACTGTGTAGCTGCGATCCTAAAAGGAAGATCCTCTACTTCTATTACCAATCTTTTGAACCACTATATTTTTGGCATAGAAAGTATTGGTGGAGAGGAGAAAGCAACCCCATATAAAGCTATTATGGCATAGCTGTAAAGTAATGCTGAAACTTGTTCAAAGATTCACACTGCTAACAAATTAGGAATGGTTGAGGCTACTTTCAAGCAGTTGTTAGAGGAGAAACTCAAACTCCGGGAAGAAATTCAAAAGAAAAAGGATGCACGAAGAGCTTATCTCAACGAAATCCAATCTGCTAGCGATACTTTATGTGCTAACATAGTGTACCATTGCTTTAGCCAAGGGTCATGCTATTGCTCAAACTCGTGAAAATATCACTAACTCTCAAGCTTTTCTTTAAACAACTCTCATAAAGCATGAGAGGACCTTGAAGACTATCACTAAGTTTTCTCGACAGTGAGAAGAACTTAACAAGTTTTTTTTTGGCTAAGCAAGCAGAATTGAAGCTCTTAAGTCTGATCCATCTATTGATATTGTTGTTAATGAAGAGGAGTTGCATAAGCAGGCAACGGTCCAGACATACAAAGCCATCCAATTAGAGATGCAAAAGGTTGAAAAAGAGATTAAGTCTCTCTTGTCTTGGTAATTTGTATCTCCTTATTCTAAATTTTATGGTCTTGAATATTGTGATAAAACTTTATTGTGCTGAATTGATAATCCATTCTATGACGTATTTTGGTAAAAAAATTATTAATATCATTTTGATATAATTGTTAACTTAATGAATGTGTTGATGTTGATTATCAGAACTAATTGTTAACTTGATACATCATTGACTCATCTTTATATTATCCAGAGTTGATTTTCATTAGCAATATAGAGTTTGTATTCATACGCCTAAGTATGTTTACAATGAATGAATAATCTTCTTGCACAAGATAGAACTGACAGTTAACTTTTTTGCACAAGGTTGATTTTAGTTGTTCAGTGATTTATAATATAAAAGCTTTTGAGTTTGATTGTGAGTATTGTATTGTCAGAGGTAATTTTTAACTTGACAAATTTTTGGAGAACTAAAACTATGATATTGTCAAAGATAATTTTTAACTTGATAGGTATTGGAAAAATAAAACTATGATATTGTCAAAGGTAATTTTTAGCTTGATAGGTTTTTGGAGAAATGAAACTTTGATATTGTTAGAGGTAATTTTTAACTTGATAAGTTTTTGAAGAAATAAAACTGTGATATTGTCAGGGCTAACTTTAACTAGATAGGTTTTTGGAGAACAAAATTGTGATATATCAGACATAATTTTTAACTTAGCAGGTTTTTGAAGAATAGAGTTCAATAAATTTTTATTATTTGTTGGGGATATGGTTATTATAAAACATCAAGTGGCCTTGACCCAACTATTGAAGTTGTTATTGGAATTAGAGAAAATAAGCAAGATGCTGCAATTTTGTTTCTTCATCCAACAATTGGTAAGATTGGTTGGATTGCCCAAGTAATTGTTGAAGTCACAACTTCTACATGTAATTACATCGTAGGGCCTTTCTTATGAAGGGCTCTATGCTACGTTCAAGCATTTCAATGTTATATAATCATAAATGTCCACTATTTTTATAGGTGACAGCATGTTGGTTACCATGTGTATGTACAAAGTTTGTCTTATTGTGGAATCTCCAGAAGAAGCTAGAAAGCATTGTGAAAGCAAAATATATTGCGTTTATTAAAGTTCTGCAAGGTTTCGATAGAGTCCGAAAATAGAATGTGCAATATATGAACTTCTTTACTGTAGATGAGTTTCATTTGATTGGTGGACAAACTGGTTCTATTTTAGAGATAATAGTGTAAAGAATGAGGCATATTTGCAAGCCACATTAGACTAACATAACAATTTTTACACTTTTTGTTACAATAATCTCGTAGTTTCTTTTATTTTCTCCTTAATGTTCATCTGGTGCCTCCTCATCTAAAGTGTTGATATTGTGAGTTAGTCATTTTCTAAATTTTGCAACAAATATCGACTTGAAAGTGTAGCATCATCTCTATATTATCCTACAGCTAATGGTTTAGTTTCAACAAAACCATTATTAAACTTCCTAAGAAGTTTGTTTCATCCAATCAATGTGATTGGGATGAAAAGCTTGGGGAGCGCCTTTGGGCGTATCGAACAATAGTCAGAACACCTACAAAGGCTATACCCTTCTCTTTGGTATATGAATCCGAGGTGATACTTATTCAAATTCCATCATTACGGATTGCATTAGCAATGAAAATAACACAAGAGGAGAAGCATCGGCTAAGACTTTTGGAATTAGAAACTCTTGATGAAAAATGCCTTGAAGTGCAGCAGAGCATCGAGCTTTATCAAGCTCAAATTTCCAATGCCTTTAATAAAAAGTTCAAGCAGAAAACTTTCAACAAAGGTGATTTGGTCCTGTCAGTAAGGAGACCTATCATAACCACTTAAAAAGCCAAAGGACAGTTCCATCCAAAATGAAAAGGGCCTTTTGTCATCTACATGGTTTATTCAAATGGTGTATATTGGTTGGTGAAACCAAATGGAGACAATATTTTGATGCCAATCAATGGAAAATTTCTAAAGAAATATCACTCTAAAAAATACCCTAAGAGTAATATCGATACGAACTTTAAACTGGTAAATAGAAAATGATAATGATAGACATGAGTTGCTTCAATTATCAGACTTTTACAAATATCCGAAGTTGTTGAAAAAGAGATTCGGAACAAATCAAACCATTCAATGTATAAACAACTTATGTAATAATATGAAGCAATGCAGTTTGAGATACATATCCTTTTCAATGATTTATCATTGCATCATTGACCAAATCGAAGGAATAATTGGAAAAATGCTCTGACCACCAACTTGGAAGTGTAGTAATGAGAAGATTTCATAAAGAAACTTCGTATAGTCTCTTTCTGAAGAACATGACAAAGAATGATATATTTTTCCGAGTTATCTACAAGATTGCTTGGTATATCTTCGACCGCTACTTGGAAATGTAATAATGAGAAGATTTCATAAAGGAACTTCTTATAGTAACTCTTTCCAAAGAAAGCAAAGAATAACGTATTTTTCTGGTTTATCTACAAGGCCATGCAATCAAACTGTTTGATACACTTACTAAAATTCTTCTCCTAACAAAATAATTTAACACTATGTCTTGATCATTGGCACTGAACTCTTCCCCAATGAAAAAGTGTATACAGATTTTGATGAAGTATGTATTCTCTCTTCAAAGTATGCAATATCAACACTTTGAATGAAAAAGAACCAGTCAAACACCGAGGAGAAAAAAGAGAGAATAAATACAATAATTCTTATGTTACTCCTAATGTGATTAACAGATGTGTCTGATTCTTAACACTATTATCTCCAAAACAGGGTCAATTTATCCACCGTTCAAATAGAGCTTAAAGAATTTTGTCTATTACGTATACTTCTTTCTGGCCCTATTGGAACTTTACAAAGCCTGGCACCTTTTGGAGATTCTACAATAAGGGAAACTCGGCACATATAATCTTTCCGGCACTTAGTGGTACTGCAGTCAATATACTATCATCGGTTGTTTTATAACAACAATTTCTCCAATGGAGCAAATAAAGAGAGTGTTTATCTCGCAAATCCATTCCCTCCAAAATTTGTCAAACTAAAAATTACATCTGACAAAATCAAAATTCATTTCATCCAAAATTTGTCAACTTAAAAATTATCTCTGACGAAATCAAAATTTATTTCCTCCAAAATTAGTCAAGTTAAAAAATTATTTTTGACAAAATAAAAAATTCATTTTCTCTAAAATTTTTCGAGTTAAAAATTACCTCTGACAAACTACAACTTATTTACTCCAAAGTTTGTCAAGTTAATATTTCTGATAAAACCACAACTCATTTACTCCAAAATTTGTCTACTTGAAAATTACCTCTGACAAAATCAAAATTCATTTCCTTCGAAACTTGTCAAGTTAGAAATTATTTATGACAAAATTAAACTCATTTCCCCAAAAATTTGTCAAGTTGAAATTACCTCTGACACAACCACAACTCATTTCCTCAAATTTTGCTAAGTTAAAAAATACCTCTAACCACTTGAAAAGTTGCTATACTATAAGCTACTGAGCAACTAAAATCAGCCATGTATAGGAACGTTAACAATTACTTCTATCCTGCACAAGAAAACTATTTACTCGTTGCAGACATATTTGGACAGTTGAAAACAGACTCATTATTGTTAAGTTAATAATCACCTCTGAACAATATAAAAATAAGTCAATCACGTATCAAGTTAATGATTATCTCTGATTATCAACACCAATACATTCATCAAGTTAATAGTTATCTCAAAATGAATGATACTAAACTGTTTTCCAAAATACACTACATTTTGGATTATCAATTCAGCACCACAAAAGTTCATCGAAAACATTTAAGTCCATACAATCTAAGCCAAAGAGATACAAATTATTGAGATAAAAGAGACTTGATATTTTCTTCAATGTCTCGCATCTCTAGTTGGATGACTTCATATGCTTAAATAGTTGCTTGCCTATTCAAGTCCTCTTTGCTAACAATGACGTCATTTGATGGGTTAGACTCGAGAGCCTCCAATTTTGCTTCTTAGCCAAGAAAATCTTTTTAAGATCACCTCGCTATCTTGATAGCTCAGTGATAGTCTTCATTGTCTCGTCGTGCTTCTTGAGGGTTGTTTCAAGAAAAACTTGAGCTTTAGCGATATTCTCATGTGTTAGAACGGCAGCTTAATCTTAACCCTTAGCTGAAGCATTGGCACTCTCTATCTCAGTGCATAGAGTATTGCCAGCAGATTGAATCTCATTGAGTTGAGCCCTTTAAGCATCCTTTCTCTTCTGAGCTTCCTCTCGGACTTTGAGTTGCCCTCCAATAATCGCTTGAAAGTAGCCTCAACTATGTCAAACTTGTTGGCACTGTGAATCTTTGACAAAATTTCATCATTTTCATGTAGTTGGCCCACTATAGTTTTATAGGGAGCTGCTTTCTTCTCTCTGCTAATATAATGGTTCAGTAGATTGGCAATAGAAGCGAAGAGTCTTCCTTTCAGGATTGTGTTCACGCAGTGCTCTAGGAAAGAGAAGAAATTATTAATGGTATATTGGAGCAACTCTTCAGCAAAAATATCAACTTCTGTGTCCCCTGCTGATGGCATCATGGGAGCTGCCGACATCGATGAAGGAACGACATAAGTAAAAGCAGTCTCAGCAACTGAAGGCAAGCGAGGATGCATATTGATAAAAGAGAAGATATCTGCATCACATCTCATGTTGAAGAAGGAGAAACCTCAGGAGGAGAAATATCAAACGTCGTTGGTAGCACAAGGGCCAGAGAAGCTGCAGGCATAGCCTCAGACACTAGGGTAGGAGATAGCAATCCTATATCAAAGAAGAAAAGAAGTTAGAAAAATAAAGAGACTTGAAATAAAAAAGCAATTAATATTATAGATCACCTGATGAAGAACTTGAAGGCTAAGCACTTAGTTCCCTAGGGCCATGAATCTTAGCTCTCTCCTCAACAGTCAGATACGTGTGCTTGCTATAATCCGATTGGAGCATTGAAGAATGAAAGTCATCATCATAATCATCATCTCTACCTGAATAATCAAGTTTCTCAGATGAGTCAGAAGAAGTGATCATGTCGATCTCTACAAATTGATAAGTACAAATTTACTAATTGAATGTAGAAATTATAAAATTAAAATGAATTGAGAAAGACTCACGATTCAAAAGTGGTTTGGTAGTAGGACTAGTTGGTGGAGCCATATTAGTAGGAACCATTACTGAAGGAGAGCCTAGACTATAAGTCTTTCCAACATTCTGAACATCATCATCATTATCAGTAGTCTGAGTTGTTAGACAAGCAATAGTTTTAGTTTCTTTCTCTCAATAACAAGTCAATTCTTCTGAACTCTTCTACTCATCAGTAAAAGGAAGTTTAGTTGCAGATGAAGTCCCAGCCATAGGAATTGTAGAAGCAGCTTCCATAGTTGAATCATTAGGAAACTCAAGTGTTGCTTGAGTTCCCTTCTCAATTCTGATCACTAGACTTCTATTGTGATTCCCTTTAGGCGAACGAGGGTGCAATCATGATTCATTCTCTTCTTGTTCGTCTGTTGCTATTTCAAAGGTAGTACTTAACATCTCTGCCCCAACTTCAGTCAAAAGATATTCAAGAATGAGGGGCAAATCACGTGTCCTCTTCTTTCCCTTCCTCTTGACAATAGCCGTTCGAGGAGGAGACTTGAACCTATTAGATGATTCTCCTGCCATAGTTCCACTTACAGAATGTTGGGTAGGATCTGTAGTGATTGGTGCCTCTGATTGTTCATATGCTACTGCAACTGTATCTGTATCTTCCTCCAATTCTTCATCTTTACTATCTTCTCTATGCTCGAACTCGTCCAATCCAGAAAATCTTGTACTATTTGCCTCTTTCTTCTAGGAATACCAGGCCTTAATGTTTTTGAGGCAGGTGCTGTTCACATTAAAATTGAGAGGAATAGAGCAAGCAATGGAATACTAACTGCAAAAACTGAAGGAAGTATGTAAATTTTGAGTCCTTAAAGGCAAGCTGAACAAATACCAAGTTCGGGCCCCCTAAAAAAGATTGCCTTCCAACCTGATCGATGTGTTTGGATTTTTGACATAAAATTGATCGTATCCAAACTAATGGGAAAAGTGATCGGGATAATACAGCTCTGTAACAAATGTTCTCCAAATGAAGTACTAGATGGCTAGGCCTTATGCCCATCAATCACCAAAAATATCCGAGAGATAGGCTTGTGAAATTATCCACACCAGGCAAATCCACAAACTCTTCACCATTATCAGGATTTGGAAAATAAGAAAAACACTTATAAAGGTAATAATTGCTGTAATATTGAAGATGCTTGTAGGTCAAAGCCATATGGTGACATTCCATTGTGACCTCTCATAATGCTGGACTATTGGTGAACTATGATTAGTTTGAGGATGGATTGGACTCACCAGTATCGGGCAATGCAAGACGAAGCAAACCATAAGATATATAAGGAAGTTCTATCCTTTGGTTGGGAGTCTTATGCCTTTAGATCCATCCTTGGCCCAAACTACCTTAACTTTACAAAACTATTCAGTTAATATTCTCAATCCATTCTTTATGTCACAAACCATTGCCAGAAGTAGACTGAGTGGACATCCGTGTGCAAGTAATACTATAAGATAAACTACTCAAACTGACAAAACTTCTTTTGGAGCAGTTGGAACCACGTAGTGTTTGAACTATAATATCAAAACTCTAGCCAATAGAGCTGAATCTGATAGCTGATATTTGACTTGATTGTAAAAACTATCAAATGAAATGCCAGTCTTGAAGACATCCTTGTTAGATTCTGCGACATTAGCATGCATTCCAAAACGAGCAATCCTCTCCTCGGTCTCCTTCTCAGAAACAACGAGATGACGAGTAAAATCAGATTTGTCTTCATCAAAATTGGAAACAAATAATTTGTCCCAACCTTCCACTTTACTCCATTGTTCCTTAAGCCGACAATCTAACCGGAAATATGATAATGACAAAGTAGCTCCCAATAAGTGTCATAAAGTAATGGATGCTGAGCCCTCAATAAATGCAGCTCTTCTCCTGTAGGAACATATTCTTCATGTGAGATCTCTCCTCTTGGTAGCCCTGAAACTTCATACATCTCATGAAATGCCAATCCTAATTCACCACAGAGAGTAAAGAATATAGCATTGTTAGGGTTGTACAACTCAAGAAGGCAGAAGAAATGGAAATGGCTTGCTGGGATTCCATACTAAACTGTCCTAATTGCACGATAAAGTCCTATCTCTATCAAATACTTCTCAAAAGTCTTCAAGAAGTAACCAGTAATCAATGCCCACCAACTTTTAGAAGAAGAATGGACCCATCCTAATAGTAGGAAGTCTTGGCAGGGAAACTCTCCACTCATAGTCATAAACCGATGAAGGAAAGTGTTAGCAATCAAAGGAGTTTCACCTAAAGAAAAATCCTTCTTCTATGAACCTGGCGACAGTCCCAAAATATGTTTTCCAGTGTTAGTGGAGAATGCGCCGTGACAACTAAAACCACCTAACTTTTGTCAGGTGCAAGTTCATAGGTTGTGGAATGGAAAGTGATTGGAGATAGATGAATGGATATGATCTCTCCATTTTAGGAAGGAATATGTAACGTTCTCTAATCAGATGGAGCCACTTGTATTCTCCTTCATACAAACTATCGTCAGAAGTCTGAATCAATTTTTCGAACAAGAATCATGGTTTATCTAGAGGCCTCCGGTTCTTTCCCTCAAAAGGAACATCAGTCATGATTCCCTCAGCATCTAGAATTTGGAGTTGAAATTTTATCTCTCCTCTCCTGGCTATTAGATGAGATGCAAATTGGGAATTCTCTGTGAAATCGAAATTGGACTTCATTATTAGCTCCACTGACATGACCAAAATAATATTTCTTTGACACTGGATTAAAAGCATAATTCATTATGCAAGTCATGAAAAAGAATATAATTAGGCAAATCCAATGACGATGAAAAGTTGAAAAATGAAGTAAAGAAATCCAAAACTTGGATCACAAATATTTGGAGACTCATTTTAAGTCTAAAAGATGAATTCTTAGATAATACATATTCTAAATTTGAAACGCAGATCACAAATATTTGGAGACTCACGTTTCAAGCCTAAAAGATGAACCCTTAGACGATTCAACTTTTAAATCCAAAACATGGATCACAAATATTTGGAGACCTCCGATTCTAAAAGATGAATCTTTAGATGATTCATCTTTTATCCAAAATGTGGTTCATAAATATTTGGAAAACCTTGTTTTAAATCTAAAAGATGAATCCTTAGATAATACATCTTTGAAATCCAAAATGCGGATCACGGTCATATGGAGACCCGCATTTCAATTCTAAAAGATGAATATTTAGATAATACATATTTTAAATCCAAAACACGGATCATAGTCATATGGATACCAGCATTTCAAGTCTAAAAGATGAATCCTTAAATGATTCATCTTTTAAATCCAAACACGGATCGTAGTCATATGGAGACCCGCTTTTCAAATGTAAAACATAAGTCATTAGATAATCCATCTTTTAGATTCAAAACGCAAGTCATCTTAAGAGCATAGCATTTTCAAAAGTCTGTACAGGCTAAAATCCAAATTTGCATTTTCAAAATTAGTTAATTAATTTAATTAAGAGTCCATGGAGATGAATTGGCAGAGTTAAACAAATTGAAGCTCGTTAGCCTACCAAAAATCATTGGTTGTTCACGGACTTGCACCGAGAAAGAGCTAAAAATTGTTGGAGGATTGTTAGAGCCGCCAGTGGCTTGTGTTGAAGAAGAGGATTTGACATCCTTCCAATCAAATAAAAGCTCTGAAGCTAAAAACTGAGAAAGCTCATAAGCTTTGGGTTTAGAAAGCTTGAGGAAGAAGCTCTAAAGCTCAAAAGTTTTAAGAGTCAACAAGAATGACTCTTGAGATAACCTCGGGCTTATATAGAAGACTTGACGGCCAAGTATTACAGTCTAGATCTCAAAGAGATTTTATCATTATAAGAGCAATAGCACTTTGATTTCTACGCTAGAAATGGCAGCAAAAAGTGGTGACGCTTTACCTGCATTGCTGAAAATGTGGATCCAACTAGCATTTTGAAATTTCAAACACAGGTTTGCAATCAAGCTATTATAAATGCAAATCCGCATTTTAGATGCAGGGTCACATTCAAGCAAAACTAAAATCTAAATCAACTATGTTTTATATCCAAAGTGTTTCAAACACCTTCACATTTGTGAAATTTTGAAAATCTTGGAGGTAGTATTGTTGACAAAAATTTTTATGAAAAGAAAAGAGGGGTGATCCATGTTTTTGAATAAACGAAAAGTTAATGAATAAAACCCCTTATAGAATCAAAATGCGGACCTCTCAAGGTCATGCTTTGCTTTTACAATATCAAGAGATGAAAAATCTCTTAAAACAAACAAACGCGAGCCGTAGAAGCCTTGAGAATGGCTAAAAAGGTAAAATATGAATTCTCTTCAAGAAAGATCCGCGTTCTAAGCTAAGTAAAATGAAGGGCGATAAGAGCTCATATTTTGAGCTAGATTAAACACAAATCCCTCTTTGTCACATTTTACTCTCAAAATCTTAGAAAGGTAAGATTAATCCTATTCATCTCCAAATGCGGGTCTAAAAAAGTAAAATGAGTCGCTAAAAACAAAATCAGGGATTCTCAATGAGAGAGATACACATTTCACAAAATAACTAAAATGCGCCCCTTTGGGTTGCGTTTTGACTTTACATAAAGGATGAAAATCATCCTTACTCTCAAACATGGATCTAACCCATGTTTCAAAAGTTTTAAATGTACGGTCACATTATGATCTCAAAATTTTAAAATATAAGAATTATTCCCATTTTAATACAAATGCGGGTCTAACCAAGCATGATATATTGCTGAGAGCCAAAATGCGAATCATTAATCAAGGAGAGATTTGCGTTCTAAGCTAAATAAAGCTATCTTATGGACCCTATTAGAAGTCCATATTTTGAGCTAAGTATAGCTAAAACACGAATTTCTTTGGGTCGTATTTTCACTTCAAAGTTCAAAAGATAAAAATTATTCTTATTTATGCCCAAATGCGGGTCTGAGCATGGCAAATGAGTTGCAAAGAGGCAAAACACAGATCTAAAGCTAAGATCTGCATTTTAGTTACAAATCTAGAGGATTAAATATTTCAGTTACAAATCCAATGGATTAAAACCAGAAAATTAATTCTCTTTTAAGAAGTCATTAATTAGACAGTTACATCAATTCAAAAGCCTCAAAACCTTATAAATAACCAAATTTTAGGCTGAGAAAGGGGTTGGATTATCTCTATTTGAGCACTCGTACTAAGAATCCAAAGTTCAAAAGAATTCTCCTTGTCCAAAGCTTATCAACAGCTACAAACTTATAACTCATGTTCAAATCGTCAATAGAGAGCAAGATCGTTCTCCACAGCTACAAGAGAACCCTAGTTTTAAACAAAGAGGAATTATTTTTCTTATCTTCTGTAAATTGGAAACCATTCTATTATAATCTCTTTTTGAGTGTTCAATAAAAATCCAAATTTATGGCAAATAACATTATTTATCCAATTGCTAATAGTAAGTAGATAAGCCCAACCCAAGTTGTTCCAAAGAAAGATGGGGTAACAATTGTTAAAAATGAAGATGAAAAGATGATACCCACTCATACTACTACGAGTTGGCATATGTGCATTGATTATAGAAAATTAAACCAAGTAGCCTGAAAATATCACTTTCTGTTTGTAGGAGATAAAATTTGCCATCGTTAAGATAAGACCAACCGAAGAATAATGACACGTTATCATATTGAGTTGGCAAAGATACAAGTCAGAGTAATAGCTCCTCGTCACACAAAAAATCTCAGCCTCGCAGAATAAGAAAAGCTTCTTCACCAAACCAAGGAATTTCAATTTTGCTAAATGAAGTGACTGTAATCTAAATTGTACACAAAGTGTAAGAGATTGACAAGTAGTATAAAGATAATAACCCAAGATCATTCTCTCAATGATCATTTTGATTATTGTGTGACACTAAGAATAAATTACAGAACTAAAAAGAAATAAAGATTGAATTTTTATTAACTAATATTAAAACTAAACTAAAGAAGATATAAATTTACTTTAAATAAAATTGTTGGTCAGATGGATTTAACTCTAAAGAATAATTTAATGGATGTGTTTATTCTTTTAATATCTCAGTTGCACAGATTACATGGTCTTCTTATAACCGATAAATAAATCATTAAAACATAAAATCTAATAAAATTATAAACTTGATATTTTGAATTAATCATATATGAATTTTGAGTTTATCTAAGTAAGCATGCAATATGAATAACAAAAATAAACGTTCACAGTCTAAGCATATATTGTGCCTAAAAAGTCTACGGTATATCAAAACTAAGTAGCGAATATATGTCAAATAATAAAATATCAAAGACTCAAAATCATATCTTAATCCTTTCAAATATGATAGGAAATCAAAGATATCAATTTTACGTAAACCAATTAAAATCAATAAGTATAGAAATCACATACTAGTAAATTACCTAGTGTTTGTTATTCCCTCTGAACCAACTCAAGAATTTAGCCACTCATATTCATTATAGCTATGAATAAAGAAAAAGAAATTTTTTTTTTGATTTCTATGAAGAGTACCAGAACTAAATCTTGAATCTCTAAACTCTCTAATAATTATTCTCTCTCCAAAGCATTACAAAATTTTGAGTTATATTGGCTATAACCTTACATAACCCTAATAGGAATTATATTTACAAGGACTCTATATTCTCTCAAACATATCTTAAAAAAAATCTGCAGTTGTTCCCTTCGACAGTGTTACTACAGTTGCTCTCGGGTTGAATTACAGTCGAGGTTGTCGACAACTAATAGGTAACTGTCGATAGCCAAGCCTGTAAAATCACAGTTCTGAGCAGATATTTGAGATATACTTTAATTTTTTGATTTTCTTCTATACAAAACCCTGCAAAAGCACTAGAAAAACATCATAGTGAGGGATTTGATTAATAAAAATAATTTTCTATTATTTTCATGCTCTAATCAACAAAATTGGATAATGCTTACATAATACTACATTTTCTGAGCATAATCTCGCCCCTAACTTGAATTTTACTAGTTCCTAATAAATTTATGAACTAAAAACCTAACTAAACAGAAAATTAAATCCTAACTCACTTTCATAAGAGTCATGATTACACATAGCATGTGCAACAAGCTGTTAAACCTCTAAATTATCCTAGTAGAGGGGTATTGTCTCGTGAGGGTTTCCAGTTGTGTTATCCACAAACATCAAGAAATGTTTGAGTTAAAGAAAATAAATAAAATGGAAAATAAGGATAAGTGTAAAATAAAGAAAATGAAAAATGTCCGATTAACTATCTATACTACTACTATATTTTTTTTGCTTTTCATTTCTCTTGCATATCAAGTTAAATTAGAGATACATACATAGATATTTATGAAGATGTCAATCTTAATAAATCTCTTATAGTCTAGTACCTCTTTGTATCTATCATGATCATCTAAATCGTATCGTAGATATACTTTTACTTGCAATTATCTTCTCCTATATACTCTTGTGATCATGTATATATAAGTCTTGTCAAGTCCAAACTCTAATCAAACTTATAGGAATTCTTTTCATATATATATGTATATGTGTGTGTATATATATATATACTATTTTTTATTATATTATTTTTTCTAAACACTTGCCTTTTATGTGAACATTTATGTTTACCGAGATACAAATGCAGTTGCTTAGCTCATGTCTATAATAAAAGTCCATAAGTATCATTCGTACGAATATACATGTTTACCAAGGCATACGAACCCAACTATTTAACATTTTCTTTCTCTTATTTATCATATATATATTTACTATATATATATTTTCCCAAAGTATATTACCTTATTACTAGGCTCACTTCTGTATATATATATATTAACTCTTCCTTTTAAGTTTTCTCTATATTATCAATTTTTCATAATGTATTGTGTCAGTGTTCAGACTGCATACTTGATTCAAATCTTAAGTATCCATTTATCTTATTGTCGAATTTAAAATATCAATTAGGATTACATAAAACTACTATCATGTAAGTATCAATAATAAAATATCAATCCCATAGATATACAATATAAAGTACTTCTAATCTTACTTTTTACGTCAAAGAAACAAAAAATTTTGAATTTTTTAAAATATATTACTTAGTTATAATACAGTATAGTATAGTGTATCTATCCCACCTCCCAGCTTAAATTATGCAATGTCCTCAGTGCGCAAGAATATAATTATGCAAACAATATACTACGAAGTAATGTAAGAGGTTAGGGTTAAAAAACACCTGGCTTTGTTAGTTCTTCAAGAAATTCACTCCCTCTAGTAGTCGATATCAATGATGCCTCTAATGAAGACTTTTTTGTTGCTTGCATATTTGATATTGGTGAAACCCTGTGGTCCCCTAGCTCGTCCCTTCGTCTTCATCAGGAAAAACATGGGCATCCTCACCAACCATTTGTTTGAATATTTTGGTGAGAAGTTGATATTGACGTTATTGACGATGCTCGATTCGGGCTTGCCGATTCTCGATAACTTGTAGTCTTTCTTCGAATGTGCCTGTTATCCTTATAATCAACTCATTCAAAGTTTGGAGTGTTATCTATTCCGGTTGGCCTATTGCAGCTATTGTATCTCCTTATTCTCTTTGTTGCTCGCTACGTTCCTAATTTTCTTTTCTGTAACCGGGCGGCAGGGCAACAGCTTGATGTTGCTCTTGTTATACCTGCTATTCCTGCAAGGCATGTCGAGCGCTCATGCTCCTTCGAATGGTTGTATTCGTAAATGGTTGCATAGGTTTCTCAAATGTGTCATTTGGTGACGAATTGACTCCATCATTCATGCAAATTTTTATTATTAGAGATGGAAAAACTAAGTGTGGTTCTGCCAATCTCATATGCTAGATACATTCATGGGTTTAACCTATGCATTGAACTATCGTGAAGTACATGATGGATGCAATATCGAACGGACGTCTTTCTAAAATCATATTTGATAACGCCATGTCCCTTGAATATAATTCTGTTATTATGTGGAGGACGGTAGGAAGTTATATTTAATGAATAGACTTACCAAAATGTGCTCCCCTCTCACATAGCCTACTTTCAAGAAGCTCTCACTGAAAGCAACATCATTGAGATTTGGGCAGAGCTTGTTGAACAGACGGAAGCCGCTTGGTATCTCATTCACTATATCAACAAAAGATGGGTTCTCCTCCAGGCACATCAGGTAGAAGAATTGCCCTCAAGATTTCATGTTTAGTGAATGACACTTCCCTGTCCCTTGCTATAGAGTATCTATGTTGATCCCCAAGTGTCGGTTGTAGATTAGCGTAGAATTCACGCATGATTTCGTTGCATGTTTGCGTGTGTGTATACATTATATATGTTTCTAATTCTGTAGCCTGCATCTGTGCTCTGAAGGCGAGATTCTTGTGTATCTTTGAGTATCAACCGCTCGTTGAGGCCAAAACTTAAAGTTCTTATTCTTCTCCAAGAGCTTCTTATTTGCTTTTGCCGTTATGTGCCTTTATGAAGAAGATGGGCCTAAAGATTCCACTCTTGGCCTCTTAGAAAAGGCTTCCTTAGTACCATTCTACGAAATTAATCACCAAAAATACTCCTTAACATAATATTATTATTTCTCAAAATTTTGCAAGAATTTAACACACATATTATATATATATATATATATATATATATATATATATATATATATATATATATATATATATATAAATTTTTTATTATTTAATTTCTTTTCTTTTCCCCTCCCATTTTATAATTACATAATTCCATATTTCCTAATTCCTCTTTCAAAAAAAATAGCTAAACTCTACTAATTTTATTATTAATGCATGAGTTTGATATATATTAATTATTCAAGCAACCCATGAATTATTATGCTAAAAAGTTGAGATTTTTATTTCCCTTACCCTTGAATTAGCATATCTTTTCAATTATTGCATGAATTTCATCAATAATCGTTAAAATGTTTCTAAACCACTCCAAATCTGCTAAGAAGTAAGGATCTAATTTCAGTTTACTAAAATTTGTTCATATAAATTGTAGATATAGGTTTCTGAGACAAAAATCTACGTTTTACGGAGAATAAATCAAAGAGAAACTTAAGGGAGGAAGACTAACTTGCTTGAAGATCATAGAAAGTTTGAAAGAGATTGAACATGAATAGTTTTAGCTGTCGAAAGAAGAAATTTTTGCTGTAGGATACTATAGAAAGGAGGCTAGGGTTTGGTTGTGGAGAAAAAGAAACTCAAAGATTTATTTATAATTTTGGCTTCCTGTTAATGGTTATCGATAGCTGTCTCGACAACGGCTTTGACAGAACAGTTTTTGCTTTGTAGTGGCTGGCTGTCGACAGTAATTTTGACGGCTTCGACAGTGGCCCTCTGTTGAGAACTACGTCAAGACAAATATTTTATTTTTATTTTTTTTCTAATTGTTAGTTCTATACTAATGTTATTCCTTAAGTCTAATTGTTAATTCCTAATTCTAAAATTAGTTCTAAACTAAAAGTTAGTTCTTAATTATAAAGTTAGTAACTATGAAAGATTTTTGTTTTGAAAATCAGAAAATTTTGAAAATTTTGAAACAAAATCATTGAAAATATCATGGGTATAAAAACTGAGTTATCTTTATAAGCAACCCCCAACTTAAAATGCACATTGTCCTCAATGAATTGATAGTTCTATTTACTCAATCAAGAACAAATAAAAATTAAAAGAGTGCTTAGAAATTACCTTGGCACGGTACTCATGGCGTAACATCTGCAAAACAAAATTGTTAGTACATAATATACAATAATATATATTGTGTGCCTGTTTAGCTCATAATCAATGAGATATATCGGAAGATCCACTAGATTGTGAGATTCCTTTGTGTGCTTCGGCAATTCCAAGTAATGCTTTAATCATTTTTCATTTACTTTAAATGTATGACAATTCTTTTGCACCACGCAGATACACAATTTTAAATATGAACGATTCAATCCACTGTGAATGCAATTTTTCTGAAAATAGATGAGGCATGAATCATATAGGTTTGTCAGAAGGATGAAAAATACTGCATGTGATACAGTGATCATGCCATATTCTCATTTTTTTCTTTTGAAATGAGTGAATTGTCATATACATCATGTCTTATCTCTTCTAACTCATTTATTTGTAGCTTTCGTAATATTCCAGCTAAATTGAGATCTAGATTAACTAATTTGATTGCCCAATATGCTTTGCGCTTTATCTTTACAGGCAAATAACAAACTTTTTCTTAGACTATTCTGTATGGAGACATGCCTAAGGGTATTTTATATGCAGTACAATCAGCCCGTAAAGCATCAATTAGTCTAAATGACCAATCTTTACGAGACATATTAACTATTTTCTCTAGAACTTGCTTAATTTTCTTATTGGCCAGCTCGATTTGTCCATTCGATTGTGGTTGATAAGATATAGAAATCTTGTACGGGATGTGATACTTCAACAAATTTCCAAAGGTTTTGCTGCAAAAGTGGGAACCCCCATCGCTTATTATGGCTTTAGGAACTCTAAATCTGGATAATATATGTTCCTTTAAAAATTTAGTAACAATTTATTGATTATTGTTTCTACATGTTGTAGCTTCTACCATTTAGAGACATAATCGACTGTTAAGATATAAACATATCCATTAGAAATAGGAAATGGTCCTATGATGTTAATGGCCCAACAATCAAATATCTCAATTATAAGTATGGATGTTGAGGCATATCACTCTTCCTGGTTAACGTTCCTAATTTTTGACATGACTCAAATTGTTTACAAAATTCATGTGTCTCTAAATATAGTAGGCTAATGGAATTTACATTGGAGTATTTTAGTTACCATTTTTTTAAACAAAAAGTGCCCCCATATGCTTCTGTATGCTAGAAAGCAATTATCTTTGGATCTCATCATCAAGTACATAATGCCTAATGATTTAATCTGAGCAATATTTAAATGAGTAAGAGTTGTCAAAAAAGAAATGGTATACCTGGTATAAGAATTGTTATTTGTCTTGCACACTCTAGTGGCATTTTACATGCAATAAGAAAATTGATAATATTAGCATACCAGGGAGTTGTTTTGATTGTAAATAGCTGCTTATCAGGGAACGAGTCCCTAATTAGTAGATTATCGTTATCAAAAGCTAGTCAAGAGAAGTGGTTAGCAACCATACTCTCTACTCCCTTTTTACCTTTAATTTTAAGATCGAATTCTTGGATCAGTAATATCTATCAGATTAGTCATGACTTTGCATTTTTCATTGACAAAATATATTTAAGAGCTGAATGATATGCAAAAACAACCACATGTGAGCCCAAAATATATGAATAAAATTTATCAAGATTAACAACTAAAGCTAGAAGCTCATTTTTGTTGTCGTATAGTTCGTTTGTTCTTCATTAAGAGTCTTGCTAGCATAGTAGACCACGTGGGGCTTTTTATCTCTTTGTTGCCCCAGTATTGCTCTAATTGTATAATCACTTGCGTCCCACATAATCTTGAGTAGAAGTAACCAATCTGGAGGTTGCATTATTGGTGCTTTGATGAGCATCTCTTTGACCATTTAGAAAGCTATTTGGCATACCTATGTCCATTCAAACTGCACATCTTGCACAAGAAGATGAGAAAGGGGTCTAACAATATTACTAAAATCCTTTATGAATCTTATATAAAAACCTATATATTCTAAGAATGAATGTATATCTTTCACGGTTTTGGGTATTGGTATTTTAAAAATAGACTCAATTTTAACCTTATCTACTTCCATCCCTTTAGATGAAACTATATGACCTAACGCAGTATCCTTCATAACCATGTAGTGGCATTTTTCCCAATTTAGGAGTAGATTTTTCTGTTGAAATCTTTTAAGCACAGATCCTAAATTACTTAAATAAGATTCAAAATTGTTTCCAAATATAGAGAAATCATCCATAAATATCTCTAGATAATATTCAACTATATTGTTAAAAATACTTATCATACACCTTTAAAATGTTGAGGGTGCATTGCATAATCCAAATGACATTCTTCTAAAATCAAAAGTACCAAAGGGGCAGGTAAAAATTGTCTTTTCATGGTCCTCTAAAGCAATTTCAATATAATAATGTCAGAATAATCATAAAAAAAATTAAAATTCATGCCCAACAACTCTTTCATGTATTTGGTCAAGAAATGATATTGGAAAGTAATGTTTGTGTGTTACTTGATTCAATTTTTGATAATCGATGCATGTACGACAACTCATAGTAGTACGAGTGGGTATCATCTCTCCATCCTCATTTTTAATTACTGTTACCCCACTCTTCTTTAGAACAACTTGGAGTTGAACTTACCCACTTGCTATCGGCAACTGGATAGATGATGAAAACATCAAAAGTTTCAATACTTCAGTTTTAACCCTTTCCTTCATAGCAGAGTTAAGCCTTCATTACATTTGCCTAATAGGCTTGGCTCCATTCTCCAAAGTAATACAATGTGTACAAATAAGAGGGTCCATACTTTTGATACCGCCATATTCCATCCAAGAGCTCCTTATACTTTCATAATGTCGATAGTAATTGCTCTTTCTGACTCTCATCAAGATGCTGAGATGACTACCGAAAAAGTTTTCTTAAGTCCCATAAATGCATACTTGAGATCTTCAGGCAGCGTTTTAGCTCAAGTATTTATGCTTGGATATCATATGGTACTAATTTCTTTGTAATTTGAGGTGGCTCTTCATACATTTCCATTTTTGGGGTTCATCTCGTGATATTTGAACATTGAGTATTAGTTAAATGCTTTATAATTTCAGTGAGATAATCAAGAAAGTCATCATTCATCGTTAATGCTAGCTCCAAAGGATCAAATATACACAATGATACGATATCTCCTTCATTATGGATTTGTTCTATGTAACTAATGTCTTGCAATTCATCATTATCAATATTCGGTTGTTTGCAAACATTAAAAACATTAAGTTTAAGGGTCATGTTTTCAAATGAAAACTTCACCGCACCATTCTTGCAATTTATAACTGCATTAGCTGTTCCTGAGATTGGATGTCCGAGGATAACTATAATATGAAGATGTAAATTCTTTACATGTGCAGTGTTGATAATTGTAAAATCCACTAGAAAATAAAAGTTCTCGATCTACACTAGAACATTTTCCACAACTCTCTTGGGATGCCTTTTCGACATATCAGCTAACTGTAGCATCAAGGTGTAAGTTTAAATTCTCCTAAAGCTAGGTGCTTGTAAACCGAATATGGTAAGAGATTTACACTAACCACAAAATCAAGTAAAGTTTTTTCTATATTATGTTGATCTACCACGCAAGAAATAGTAGAACATCCTGAATCCTTATATTTAAGAGGCATTTCATAAATGAATAATGCACTTATCTATTATGTGACAAATGCTTTCTACTATACTTTGTGACGTCTTTTGATGGTGCACAAGTCCTTTAAGAATTTTGTATATGAGAAAACTTGTTTCTAGAAGAGGTATGTTAATACATACCTATTTGAAAATCACTAAATTATATGCATTAACATTTTTAATTTTTAATCTTTGAGGAAATGGTACATGTGGCTTAAATTTGTGGATGTGGTTTCTTTAGAATTATCATATTTAGATTATTGTACTAAATTTTTGCTATGTTTCTCTTCAGTATTTTCTTTTTAAATGGGCTCATCAAGCACTTGCAACACCTCACTTTCCGTAGTGCGGAAAGCTGGAAACGTTCGGCATCAAATAATAACTCGCCAAGCCTCAGTAAATATTACAGTCACAATACAGCAGATACATGGGCAACAAATAAGAAATAATTTTTTAATTACAATAATATGTTTCCTTCTTACATAAATTTTATTAAAAAAATAATAAATTAGAAACGCCGTCAATCTTGTAGCTCTGGCTGTTCGTGAAAGTAAGTTAAAAGTCATGCCTTAATTGTAACGGATCGATCTCCTCATAAAGATCTGCATCTGGTCATTCATAACCAGGATTGTCAGTAAAGCGAGCCAGTGATAAATAGTAAAACACATAATAATAATAATAATAATAATAATAATGTCTCAATATTATGTACAGTCATATACAAATAAAAGGTGTGCAGTCTAATATTCGAATGTTTTATGTGGTTATCATTAGTTTTTTTCTTTCCAGTTGACGTCTTTTAATTATGGCATTTGAAATTTTAGGGAAATATGAATTTGGTTGGTCTGGACGCGTTTCCGTCTACCTCTAGGAAAACGAAATAGTAAAATTTGATTGGAGCCTATCCCGATCCTCCCAAAAATGGAAACAGTGGCGCAGTAATGATCGGAGCCTATCCCGATCCTCTCAAAAATGGAAAACAGTAGCACAGTTACGTCCAGCCATTAAAATTCATATAAATCCTAATTTTTCCCAAAACCTCGGGGTGTATCAATTCAATATTGGTTGTTCAAGTTTAGTTAAAAGGATTGGTAGTCATTATTAAATTTTAGTACTCAGTAGTAGTAACAGTAATATTAAAAGAACACATTAATTAATAATTTACTACCAATCACATATGATAGCAATTTGCATTCAGTCAGTACCTTATCATGTCTTGTTTAACTGCTCTCTTTTTTTCTTTTTAATGGTAAAAGTTTCCTTATACTGGGTTAGAGCGACCACAATAAAGAGTAGTGAAAAAAACGGTGATAAGTTTCGTAAACAATATTACTAAGATGTGAGGTGTGTATATATATATATATATATATATATATATATATATATATATATATATATATATATATATATATATATATATATCAATAAGAAGCGCATGCTAAAAATTATTTATGCACAAAAATGCAGAAGACAAGAATTATATTATTGGGAACAAGAGTGATGATTAATAATATAAATGCCTTTCCGAAGATATATAATCAAAAGCATAATATGCTCCTCATAGTAATTGTAAATGACATGTTAACTACTAATTATAAAGAACTAAAATTTAGAAGATCATACTCAAATAAGAACACTGATTAGTTTTTTTTTGTGGCTGTTCAACAGAACAGCAGTTCTGTTCAGAATAGTTCTATTCTGTTCAGAATGAAACTGTTCTGTTCTGTTCAGAACAGTACTATTCTCAGAACAGTACTGTTCTGTTCAGCAGAACAGAACTGTTCTGCTGTTCAGCAGAATAGAACAAAACTGTTCAACAGAACAATACTATTATGTTCAGTACTGTTCTATTCAAACAGTCTGTTCTGACTCTTCTGTTCAGAACAGAACACAGAATCTGTTCAGAACAGAACAGATTTATATCTTTTCCTTTTTTTTTTTTTTTTTTTGAGAGGGACAATCCATAAATTTATAGACTTTAGCATTTAAATTCTAATTATGGATTCTACAAAGTTCATAACTCCAATTCTTAACGTTGATCTCTAGAACTTTTATAAAGAACCAAAATTAGATGCACATAAGAAGGTAATATTTTTGTTAAATATAGAGAATCTGAACGAAATTATAATACATTTAGCATACAAAAATTTAAAACTGATTCGAGATGGTAATTTAAAGCTATAATGAAATATGAAGAATTAAGAATGATCAAAGTGTCATCCTAAATCAATACGACATTAATCAATCTCTTTGTCTACATATATTTAATTTAAATTTTATACACGTTCTTATCTTTCATTGTAGCGTCTACCTATGAGGAAAGTATATAAAAAAACTAATTTGGCAAACTATTTTATAATAAAACATAAGAAAATGTAAACAGTACACCTCATTGGGCTTGCTTTATGGTAAGTGCCTGATTTGAGTAGTGGTATTGCTTAGAGAATAAATAATCTCATTGCTTGAATTTATCACGTAGTAAGCAAATATTATAACAATAAATTACAAAATTAATTAAAAAGGACAAGATAAAATCTTATTTTAAGAGTCGTAAATCAAATAGATAATAATACAAAGTGGAGAAATAAACACTATAACTATATAGAAATAACATAATTATAGCATGTTATAGTGAGTCCAAAGAACTCACATTTGTCTGAATTACTTCTTTCCTCCTTTTTTTTTTTCCTTCCTTTCTCTCTTCCTCCCACACATTCTGAATTCTCTACATTCTAGAAGAGAGGAGGGTATTTTATTTTTATTTAATTATAAGAGATTAGATGGTTGAGATAGAATCTTATTAGTTGGGGATTCAAATAACCAATTCTTAGATAAGGGTAAATCTAAGAATTTGGTTTAGACTCAACTACCTTTCTAGATCCTCATCATATTATATATGATTTCATAAGAAAAACAAACATTTTTTTAGATTATATTTTATTTATTTATTTTTAAAAGAAGTAAAATAAATGCATAAAAAAAGGTTGTTACATTCTACCCCCCTTAAGAAAAATTTCGTCCTCGAAATTTCTTTAAACTCAAATGATGTAGAGGAGTTATACTTTTACTCAAATAAGTATGGAAATCGCTCTTGAATGTCTTCCTCTCGCTCCAAGGTTGCCTCCCGGCTCGAATGTCGATTCCAATAAACCAACACAAGCGGAATTACCTTGTTCTTCAGAGTCTTCTCTATACGGTCAAGTATGGTGACCGGTTCTTCTGGATAGGAGAGGTCTGGTCCAATCTCAAGCTCTGAATAGTCCACGATTTGCCTCTTATCATGTACATATCATTTAAATTGTGAGATGTAGAAAACATTAAGTACTTGTTCTAATGTAGGCAACAATGCTAGGCGATAGGAGACTTTGCCTATTCGTTCCAAGATTTTGAAGGGTCTGATGAATCTCGGGCTTAATTTCCCACGGTTGCCAAAATGAATGGCTCCACGCATGGGTGAAACCTTCAAGAAAACTGAGTCTCCTACTTGAAATTCTAGAAACCGTCGTCGGAAGTTTGCCCATTTCTTCTGTCGATCTTGGGCCGCTCTCAAGTGTTTCCGTATTAAGTTAATTTTGTCCACTCTCAGGGTAATCATCTCTGGCCCAAGTAGTTTTCTTTCTCCAATATCATCCCAATATAATGGTGATCTACATTTTCATCCATATAGAGCCTTGAATGGTACCATCTTGATGCTTGCTTGGTAGCTATTATTGTAGGCGAAATCCACCAGATGTAGGTAATCCTCCCACGATCCTCCGAAGTCAAGCATACAAGCTCTCAACATATCCTCCAATATCTGGATATTCCTTTCTGGCTTTTCTGGCTGGCCATCTGTTTATGAGTGATATGCTGTGCTGAACTCTAATTTTGATCCCAGACTATCTTGTAGTTTCTTCCAAAACTTAGATGTGAAACGGGTATCTCGATCTGATATAATACTAACCGACACACCATATAATTTTATCACTTCACGTATATACTTCTCTGCCAAAATTTCGGTAGACTGTCCTACACGAAATGGTATGAAATGCGCTACTTTCGTGAGGCGGTCCACAATTACCCAAATTGCATTATTACCCTTGGGACTGCATGGCAATGCAGTAACAAAATCCATAGTAACTCTTTCCCATTTCCACTCAGGTATGGGTAAAGGTTGAAGAAGTCCTGGCATTCTTTGATGTTTTGCTTTAACTTGTTGACAAACCAAACATTTGGATACAAACTTGGCAATTTCACGGTTCATTTTATGCCATCAAAAATGTTACTTCTAGTCTTGATACATCTCTGTTCCTCCGGGATGAATAGAATAGACTGAACTGTGAGCCTCCGATAGTACTTCCTGTCGAATTTCTCTTTTGGGCACACATAACCTATTGCCAAATTGAAGAGATCCATCTGCGTAGATACATAAATCTGTTCTCTGTCCTTCTTCTACTTGTCTTCGGAATCTTTACAACTTAGGATCATTTTTCTGAGCTTCTTTAATTTTTTCTACCAATGGAGGTTGGAGTTGCAAGGCCAGCATTTGTGCCTCAGCACCGGGTAAGATAATTTCTAATTCAACTGTATGATTTCCTCAAGTAGCTCCTTTTGCTGAGTTAGAGCCATTACCATAGGTTTTCTACTCAAGGCATCAGGTACCACATTGATCTTATCAAGATGGTATTGCAAATTGATGTCATAATCTGCCATCAATTCGAGCCTCTTCTCTTTCTCATATTAAATTCTTTCTGTGTGAAGATATACTTAAGACTCTTATGGTCTGTATAAACCTCCACTTTGCTACCCAACAAATAATGGCTCCAAATTTTTAATGCAAAAATCACACCTGCAAGCTCCAAATCATGTGTGGGATAGTTTTTCTCATGCGGTCTCAATTTTCTAGAAGCATAAGCTATTATTCGTCCTCGTTGCGTCAACACACAACCTAGCCCTCTGCCGGACGCATCACTATATACCACCATTCCTTCACTTTCTTCCAGTACGGCTAGCACTGGTCTGTTATGAGCCTCATTTTCAACTCACTAAAAACTACATCACATTCAACTGTCTAGTCGTATCTCTCTCCTTTCCTCAGGAGTTTGGTCAGAGGTCCTGCAATCTTAGAAAAGTCTTGGACGAATTTTCAATAATAACCTGCTAATCCCAGAAATCTCACCTCTGAAATATTTTTCGGGATCGGCCAATCCTTCATTGTTGAGACCTTGTCAGGATCGACTGAAATTTCATCTTGAGAAACAATGTGTCCCAAGAATGAAACACTCTTCACCCAAAATTCGCATTTGCTGAGCTTTCCATATAGTTTCTCCTTTCTTAGTGTCTCCAAAACTATCCTTAAATGCTTAGTGTGATTCTTTTCGGTCCTTGAATACACCAATATGTCATCTATGAACACCACAACGAATTTATCTAAATATGGAAAAAAAATTCGATTCATTAAGTTCATAAAAATTGCAAGTGCATTCGTCACTCTGAATGGCATCACTAAGAATTCAAAATGCCCATATCGAGTTCAGAATGTTGTTTTAGGAAAGTCTGACTCCTTCACTTTCACCTGGTGATACCTAGACTTAAGGTCCAACTTGGAAAATACCCTAGCACCACCAAATTGATCGAACAAATCATCAATCATCGGTAGTGGGTATCAATTTTTGATAGTGACCCTATTTAATCCCCTATAATCAATGAATAATCTTTTACCTCCATTTTTCTTCTCAGTCAAAAGTACTGGTGCACCCCAAGGGGAAGTACTTGGTCTAATAAAACCTTTAGCTTCCAACTCGTCTAATTGTAACTTTACTTCTTTTAGCTCTGCTAGACCCATTCGATATGGTGCTTGAGAGATTGGTGTAGTGCCATGAAGAAGCTCAATAGCGAACTCCACTGCCCTGTTTGGTGGTAATCCTGAGAAATCCTTGATGATGTCCAAAAACTCCGACACTAGTGGGACATCAGCTGGTATGACATCCATTTGGATTATTACCCCCTCCGTAGGTCGAGCTCTAAATTTTGTAGGTTTCTTGGTACTGCTTCCTCCAGTGAACTCGAATTCCGAGTGATTCGGTATCTTGAAGACAACGCTTCTCCTCCGACAATCAATAATTGCATGAAAGGTACTTAACCGTCATGCAGGACACGTCAAATCCGTGAGTATCGATAATTAGGAAATTAGCATAAAATTCTCTTTTACAAATTACTACAGGACACAATCTACACATTTGAGTAGAAATAATACCCCTGTTACCCGTACTTATCTTCCATCTAATGTTTAGGTTCTCGTAAGGTATGGCATGTAGTGTCACAAATATAGAAGAAATAAAGCAATGTGATGCTCCTGAGTCAAATAAAACTGATGCGGGTATATGATTGACTAGTATCATACCTGCTACCATGTCATCTGACTTCTTGCTTGCTCTGAGATTAGATTATATGCTTGTCCATGTCCCATGTCTCCTACCTTATTCTTCTTAGCCTGCTCATAAGCTCTATTCTGAGGTGGAAGTGGTCATCTATTTTGGTTGTCATTCTTATCCTTTTGTGACTGCTATTGTTGTTGAGATACTGGAAGGCGAGACGTTGCCCCCATGTTTCTCCATCGTGGACAATCTCCGATCCAGTGTTCACTTGATCCACATGCTAGGCATAAGTTGTTGGCGTACCGACACTCCTTGATACTGTGCCCTGACTTCTGGCAATGTGTGCAAGTAACCTTCTGTTGCGAAGAAATGACTAGACGCTTCTCAACATTCCTAGATGAAGTTCCTCCCAACATTTGACTGGCTGACCTCTTGGGTGCAGAAGACTGAACCCTCCTTTCTTTATTTACCACTTGTTCTATATCCCGAGCTGCATCAGCAACTTTAGCATAGGTCTCCATTCTGGAGGTTACTAAATTCTTCTGGATATCTAACCTCAATCCCTGTTGGTAGTGATGCGCACGATCTGCCTCATCTGATACCATGTATGGTGCAAATCGATGCAAACGAACAAACTCTGATGCATACTCTTCTACTATCATTCCCGCCTGCCTCAAGTTAATGAGTTGGTGCTCCATTTCTCTCCTATCTGCTCTAGGAAAGAACCTTGCAAGGAAACTCGTTGTGAAAGCATCCCACGAGATTGGTTGGGACAGTCTGTTCTGCTCTGATTGCCACCAAGTCCTTACCATATTCGTCAATTGAATTTTGACGACACTTACTTTGTCAGTATTTGGAATCCGAGCTGCTCTTAGTAAGTCTTACATCTGCATGAGCCACTGCTCAGCCTCCAAGGCTCCTACAGTCTCTAAGAAAGTAGATGGATGAAGGCGCTTGAAATCAGATATTCCTCCAGGACGCTGGTCACTCAGTTCTGCCACACGATCTAAGGCCGCCATCACTCCTGCTTGAAAAGCTTCGGCCTGTTGTTGTTGCGCGTTGGCCATCCTACCGAGCAATCCCAACATTTCATTGGCATCAATGGTGTTTGAGGTCGAACTGGAATTTGCTCCATTCCTATTAGCCCGACGAGCCATCCTTCTGAGGAAACGTGATAAAATAAACATCATTTAAATAATAATAATAATAATAATAATAATAATAATAATAGTGAAAGTAAATACATATACATAGAAAAATCATATTTATGTATATATATAGCCGTATTGAACCTTAAATGATCTAACAAAATTAAGTCAAATTTTTTTGCTGACTGTAATGATATTCAAGTCTATTCAAATCAATTGAAGAGACTTAAAGAAGCTTGGACTCTGATACCATATGTAACGCTCCATTTTCCGTAGTGTGTAAAGTTGAAAACGTTCGCCGTCGAATGATAACACGACAAGGCTCAGTAAACATTACAGTCACAATGCGGCAGAAATATGGGCAACAAATAAGAAATAATTTCTTTAATTACAATAATATTTTTTCTTTTTACATAAACTTTAATAAAAAAATAATAAACTAGAAAGACCGTCAATCTTGTAACTCTGCCTGCTCGTGAAAGTAAGTCAAAAGTCTTGCCTTATTTGTAACGAATCTATCTCCTCATAAAGATCTGTATCTGGTCATGCATAACCAAGATCGTCAGTAATGCGATCCAGTAATAAATAGTAAAACAGAAAATAATAATAATAATAATAATGTCTCAATATCATGTACATTCATATACAAATAAAAGGTGCGCAGTCTCATATTCGAATGCTTTATGTGGTTATCATTAGTTTTTTTTCCTTTCCAGTTGACGTCTTTTAATTATGGTATTTGAAAATTTAGAAAAATATGAATTTGGTTGGTCTGAACGCATTCCCGTCTACCTTCGGAGCCTATCCCAATCCTACCAAAAAGGAAAATAATGGCCAAGTAATGATCGGAGCCTATCCCGATCCTCCCAAAAATGGAAAACAGTGGCATAGTTACGTCCAACCATTAAAATTCATATGAACCCTAATTTTTTCCAAAACCCTAGGGTGTATCAATTCAATATTGGTTGTTCAAGTTTAGTTAAATGGAAATGGATTGGTAGTCATTATTAAATTTCAGTACTCAGTAGCAAAAACAGTACTATTAAAAGAACACAGTAATTAATAATTCACTACCAATCACATATGATAACAATTTGCATTCAGTTAGTACCTTATCATGTCTAATTTAACTGCTCTTTTTTTTTCTCTTTAATGGTAAAAGTTTTCTTATGCTGGCTTAGAGCGAGCACAATAAAGGGTAGTGAAAAAAATGATGATAAGTTTCGTAAATAATATTACAAAGATGTGAGGTTTATATATATATATATATATATATATATATATATATATATATATATATATATATATATATATATATATCAATAAGAAGGCATGCTAAAAATTATTTATGTATAAAAATACAAAATAAAAGAATTATATTATTGGAAACAAGAGTGTTGATTAATAATATACATGCATTTCCGATGGAATATAATCAAGACTATAATATGCTCCTTATAATAATTGTAAATGACATGTTAATTACTAATTATAAAGAACTAAAACTTAGATGATCAGCACAAATAAAAACACTGATTAGGTTTTTTTTGTGGCTGTTCAACAGAACAACAATTCTGTTTAGAATAGAACAGAACGGAACTGTTCTGTTCTGTTCAGAACAGTACTGTTCTGAACCTATTCTGAACTGTTCAGAACAGTACTGTTCTGCCTGTTCTGCTCAGCAGAACAGTACAGAGCTGTTCAACAGAACAGTCTGTTCTTTTCAGAACAGTCTGTTTTATTTAGAACAAAACAAATTTATATCTTTACTTTCTTTTAATTTTTTGAGAGGGACAATCCATAAATTTGTAGAATTTAGTATTTAAATTCTAATTATGGATCCTACAAAGTTTATAACTCTAATTCTTAATGTTGATCTCTAGAAATTTTACAAAGGACAAAAATTAGATGCACATAAGAAGGTAATATTTTTGTTAAATATAGAGAATCTGAACGAAATTATAATACAGTTAGCATCCAAAAATTTAAAACTGATTCGAGATAATAATTTAAAGTTATAATGAAATATGAAGAATTAAGAAAGATTAAAATGTCATCCTAAATCAATACGACATTAATCAGTCTCTTTGTCTACATATATTTAATTTAAATTTTATACACGTTCTTATCTTTCATTGTAGCGTCTACATATGAGGAAAGTATATAAAAAAATAATTTGGCAAACTACTTTATAACAGAACAGATAAAAATGTAAACAGTACACCTCATTGGGCTTGCTTTATAGTAAGTTCCTGATTTGAGCAGTGGTATTGCTTAGAGAATAAATAATCTCATTGCTTGAATTTATCACGTAGTAAGCACATATTATCACAATAAACTACAAAATTAATTAAACAAGGATAAGACAAAATCTTATTTTAAGAGTCATAATTCAAATAGAGAAGAATACAAAGTGGAGAAATAAACACTATAACTATATAGAAATAACATAATTATAGAATGTTAGTGAGTCCAAAGAACTCACCTTTGCCTGAATTCCTTCTTTCCTCCTCTTTTTTTCCCTTTCTTTCTCTTTTCCTCCCGTACGTTCTGAAATTCTCTGTGTTCCACAAGAGAGGAGGGTATTTTATTTTTATTTAATTATAGGAGATTAGATGGTTGAGATAGAATCTTATTAGTTGGGGATTCAAATAACCAATTCTTAGATAAGGGTAAATCTAAGAATTTGGTTTAGACTCAACCACCTTTCTAGATCCTCATCATATTAGATATGATTTCATAAGAAAAATAATTTTTTTTCTAGATTTTATTTTATTTATTTATTTTAAAAAAAAGTAAAATAAATGCATAAAAAAGGTTATTCCAGCACTTTTCCACTTCATAAATTTATTGTAGTAGTTATGTGATGCCTCCAAACCACATAAATGAGCCCGAGTGTGTGTTACAATTAAGAGGTAGGGTGTCACTAGCGGACACTCTCAATTCTGACGTGCGCGAGGCCCTTTTTTTCCTTTTTTTCAAACAAATGTAGGCAAGAAATATAGAAGTGTATAAATATGAGATGTATCACATGTCTAAATCTATTTGCCACAATGTCGCAGGCAAGATTATAGTAATATCCAAAAATAGGTATACTGGAATGATAAGAAATATTTATATAAAAATGTTACTCATATTGAGTCAAGTATTGTATCAGAATAGAACAATATAAGTGCTAAACATATATAGGTGTGTCCAGATACCACGAACCAAACTAGAAAGTAAAATACATGTTCATTTGAAGGCCAAAATGATACATATACAAAAAAAAAATAAGAATTCTATGAGAAGCTAACTATTGGCATTCGGTCTACTCCTAAAAATATGGATCCTCAAGGGGCGGTCGCCCCATTAAGAACACTGCAATTAAGGCTAGCAGATCTGAGGTGTGATAACCCCAGGATCAGAATCCAAATAAGAAAATAAAGCCAAGTTCGTGCCATAATATAGGAACCATATCAATGTGATATGCTAGTAGAAATAATATAAAAGATGCATACATGTGAATCAAGAAATATATAATATACATAATATAAAATGAATCAAACAGTAATGGTATGTGTAGTATGATATGATCAAGCAATATAATACACCAAATATAACAAGAATCATATGGTACATGGTATGCATAATGTACATAAATCATGGAGTACATGGTATATATAGTATAACATGATCAAGTAATAAGATATGCCAAATATAATAAGAATCATGTAGAAAATAGTATGCAAAATATAACACGATCATGCGTATGAATCATGAAGTATACGGTGTACTTAAGCAATCATTATCAAGCAAGTATAACATGTCATCAAGCAATGCCAGATTCTAAAGGCGGCCCCAACGGATTCTTGATGTGGCTCATATTGATTCAAGAGCTGACCCCAACTTTTTGTGTGGCACTTTGTCTGTGTAACACTTATTTCCATTACGACACTTAGTTCTGTACGCTTTTGGCCAATATCAGGATATGAGGAGATGTTAGATTCTAGATGTGATCCCCATGGATTCTAGAGGTGTCTAACACGGATTCAAGAGGTAGCCCTCATTTTCTATGTGGCACATTATTTCCTGTGGTATTTAGTTCCATGTGCCACATACAATCTTAATATCAGCTTCTGGAGGTGACCCATGGATTCTAGAGGTATCTTCTACGGATTCAAGAGGTAGCCTCCACTTTCTATGTAGTACTTTGTTCCTTGTAGTACTTAATCCCATGTGGTACTTAGTCCAACACATTCTTGACATCAGATTCTAGAGGTGACCCTATGGATTTTAGAGGTATCTCACATAAATTCAAGAGGTGTCCCCCACTATTTGTGTGGCAGTTTGTTCCGAATAGTACTTAGTTTCATATGGCACTCAGTTCCACACCCATGTATCAATAGCTATGTGAGTATGAAATAACATACACGATGCTACTAGCAAGCATAAGAATTATGGAATATATTTTTATGTGTGGAGTATCATTTCCAAGCAAGAATAGCATGTAAATGTAATTGCACGTAAAAATACACATATGTGCATGTATACCATTTTCGAATCAAGTGTTATATGTACAAACACGAAATGTATGCCAAGGAATATACTAAGATAGGTCTGAAATCAACATGTACAAGTAATAGCAAGATTGATTGAATATGTATATATGTGTATCATATCATAAATCAAGTGATGCATGCATGGACATGATATTTGGACTTATTTTGTTGCAACTTAGTGGGCAGTCAAACTTTCTAGGTCTTACTTAAATAGTGAAAAATAGAATTAGAGGCTAAGATTTAGTAATATTATAGATAATTCAATTAGCTTTCAAATGAACCTTGAATGAGCTCCATTGGAGTTCTAGAACAAAAAGTTATGGTTATTTTACTATGAGCATGGTGCTGCTATTATAGACCTGGTACAATCATGACTTCCGGAATTGATTTGATCAAGATAATATTAAATTTAGATTTTAAGATTTTTCTAGATAATTCAATTAACTGAAAACTTGAATGAGCTCAATAGGAGCTCTAGAATAAAAGTTATAGCCAATTTACTCTGACTTGCTAGTGCTATATTACTAATCAGAACAGTACCAAGTAGTGATATTTTAGGCTACTGTTGGTTAAATAAATGGCTAAATTAGTTAAACAAAATGTAGATTAGTAAATTCTATTTTTAATGGCACTAGAACAAGGTCAATCGGAGTTATGATGCAAAAATTATGACAGTTCTAAAATGGATTGTTGCATAGGTCTGGACAGTAATACATTCTGTGTATGCATAACATGCACGGGTGACACGACAATGAAACTCAAGGTACATGCAAATTTGGGTATTAACAATCATAAAATTTAGTTCATAATACATCTAAAATTACATGAAAATAAATTAAATCAAGAAATTGCAAGTTTGAAGGGTGTTGAGTGTATTCTTGCCACTTGTTTGAACCAAAACCGGATATGAACCAATATTGATGTGATTGCTCCTCAAAAGTAGAGAAATTCCCCAATATCACACCTAGGATCAAAGGCAAAGGCTGGAGAAGGTTTCTCCATGTTGGTGAAGAAGTTTAGAGTTAATTTGAGGTAGCAAAACTCATGAACAAAGCTCAAAGAACAATTTAATAAATTTTTAGCCCACTCTCAGGCAGAATATATGATGATTTATTTTAAGAAAACTAAGAGAGAACTAGGATTCGTAATCTAAAGAGAAAATGAAGAGAGGAATGAGAGGAAGAATCTTGATTCTTTTTAGAATTTATTTTGGAGGTCAAACAGATAGTAGAAGATATGTATGTGGCAATATTAAAAACCTTTAGTTTTCATCTTATTTACAAAACTGCTATTTGGTCAACTCCAACTCAAATTTGGCCAGTGAAGGCTATAAGGAATCTGGAGATAAATTTGGAGTTGGTGTAAGGGTAAAATTGGAATTCTTGATTTGTTTTGATTATTTTAATCGAGTATTTGTCCAAAAAATCAACCTATTCGGAATAATTCAAGAAAAATATGAAAATAATCCAAAATAATGAGATAAAAATTTCTAGATCTATGAAATTTAAAATTGAATGCTAAATTAAAATAGCTTAATTTACTTAATATCCGCCCGTATCAGTATCCGAATTCCCGAGTTGATATGGATGATACGAAATAAATAAATAGATGGGTTTAAAGATAAGGGTCATTACATTCTACCCAGTTAACAATAAATTTCATTCTCAAAATTTAAATAGAAAAGAAAGATAAGAAAACGATAAATGGAGATGTACCTATTTAATAATGAATTGTAACAAGTATCGGGGTATCTTTGGAACATATATAGATATTTTTGCCCATTAATCATAATCTCAAAAATTTCCTGTCTATAATCCCAAATAGAATATTTCAGTGTCCATAGTTAAGCCATTGATCTCCATAACTAAAATAAGAAATCCTGATATAAATATCCCATAGTAATGGAGACAACCACAAGGCTCTATACCGATTCCATAAAGTCAGCTATGTGAATTATCTTTTCAATTCAACACACTCAATGCAACTTTATTTATCACATAGCCCAAATATATATATATATATATATATATATATATATATATATATATATATATATATATATATATATATATATATATATATATATATATATATATATATATATATATATATATATATATATATATATATATATATTTAACTTGGGTCATCAAATTAAACAATTTTAGATATCACCAATAGTCATCAAATTTTTAACCACATAGAAATTCAAGTTTCACTTTTGAAAAGAGATATTCATAGTCGCCATTAAACATCAGAAAAAATATCTGAATATCAATCTCATCGATCATATAAGTATAATACCAAATCCCATCAATCGAATCACTTGAACATATATTATGTAAAAAAAAATAAGTCATGTGGCTTTGGGTTTGTGATCTAGAATAGACTGTTACATCAAAAGTGATTCATCTCAATAGCAAACCTTGATTGATAAATAAACATTCATCTCAATATTTTTTTAACTGCAATAAAATATATCTCAAAGACAGCAAATTTTAAATTCCAAATCTCCCAAATCAACAATTCAAAATTGATATATTTCTAAGATTGACCGAATAAATATCCATATATACAATATTTTTCATATTCAGTGTTGGTTCTATCCATGCTGTATCTTTAACATAGCTTATTTGTTCAGTCATCCTATCATCAAATTGAATGTGCCAAACGAAGTCTTATTGAATCAAATCACACTACGGCTCTACCCAATCAAGTGAGTTACCACAATAGTCCCCAAACTTTTCATAGATCGATAATATTCATGTTTATCCTATCTCAACAAAATTTAGTTTTATAATTTTGTATAAGGATGGAAACTGGATTAGAAACAAATCATATGATATAAACAAGATAAGAAAATAAGGAAATGATAATGAATATAGCTTACATGTATGTGGCAGAATGATAAGATCATGAGTCAAATAATAAAAATAATGGCTACACTAAGACCACTCTGTGAATCCACAAACTATACAGGTGGGCCTGAATGTGTGTCCCAACAAAGGGGTAGGGTATCATCGGCAAGCATTCTCAATACCGGAGTCCACGAGGGTCTTTTTTCCTATTTCAAACAAATGTAGGTAAGAAATATGTTAGTGTATAAATATAACATATATCCTACAGGTCTGAATCTATCTACTACAATATCATAAATAAGAGTATAGCAATATCCAAAAACAAGTATACTGAAATAATAAGCAATATTTATACAAAAAGGTTGCTCATGTATAGTCAAGTAGAGTATTAGAGTAGAGTAATATAAATACTGAATGTATATAGAAGTGTCCAGATACTACAAACCTAACTAGAAATTAAGATATATGCGCACATGAAGGCCAAAATGATACATATACAAAAAGATAAGAATCCTATGAGAAGCTGGCCACTGACGCTCGGCCTACTTCTGGAAATGTAGATTCTTGAGGGGTGGTTCCCCCTTCTACAATACTGCAATCAAGGCTAGCAGACCTAGGGTTTGATAACCCCAGTGTCAGAATCCAAATATGAATATAAACCCAAGCTCGTGCTATGTTAAATTAGGATCCGCTATAGTTGGATAAAATATAAATTAATGAATCCTCTTTCTAATGGAATCAAAATAAGGTCAATCAAAATTAACATGAAAAATTTCTGGTAGTTTTAAGATGAACTGTTGCATAGGTCTAGGCAGCAATATATTTTGTGCATGTGTAACATGCATGGTGTGATACACATAATTAAACTCATGATAAAGAAAAATTTGAGCATATATAACCTTTAAAAATATTTGATAATACCTCTAATATCTCATATGAGATTATTGCAATAAGGAATCACAAATTTATAGGATTTGAGAAGTATTCTTTCCTCTAGTTGAACCCAAATTGGAAATAAATCAATATGGATATGATTGCTCTCCAAAGGTGAAAGAAATTCTCTAAGAATCTCTCAAGAGAACAAGAGCAGGTGTTGTAGAAGGTTGAAGAGGTTAAACACAAGAACAAAACTCAAATAGCAATTTAATATATTTTCAGCCCATTCTTAGACTGAATATTTGGCAATTTATTTCAGGATAATGGAGAGGAAATTAGGGCTTAAGGTCTGAAGAGAAAATGAAAAGGAACACAAGAAGAGGATGTATTATTTTTCTTAGATTTTTCTAAATTTATCTGATGGGTCAAACAATTACTGGAAAGCGGTTACTCTGTCATAATGAAAACTCTTAAATTTCATCTTAATTTCAATTTGCCATTGGGACAATTTCAACTCAAATGTGGTCAATGAAGGCTGTAAGACTTCTGAAGATAAATTTGGATTTGGTTTAATGTAAAATTGGAATTTTTATTTAATTTGATTATTTTAATCGGCTATTTACTCGAAATTTGGCCGATCCGGAATAATTCTAGAAAAATAAAAAAGAATCTAAAATGATGAGATGAAGTTTCCGCTCTATGGAATTTGAAATTGAAGACTATATTAAGAGATATAACTCACTTTACTTAGTATATACTCGTATTAGTATCCAGGCTCCGAGCTGATATGTATGATATGGAATAAACTGATACAAGGGCTTAAGGATTATGGTCGTTATATATTGACACGGCTGTGGAACCTAAGAAGGGCTCATCGCCCCAATAAAATACAATGCTATCACAGCAAGCATAGAAAAAGTACTCGTTTAAATATGAACATGTGCTTAAAATTTTTAATATGTTGGTCAATAACAATATGATTGTGCTACCTAAATCTAAGAGGCCAGAAAAAGTGTGATGTATAAAAGATTCCAAATTCTGCCACTATCACAGGATCATAAGTCATCCTATCGAGAATTATTTCATCCTAAAGGATAAAATTCAAGCTCTAATCAAGGCAGGGATACTCCACCTAAATGAAGAAAAGAATAAATTGACCACAACTATGGTCTCTCACAAATTTAGACGCGAATTACCGAAAGTAAAAATACTAAATAGAGTTTGGGTCCCAAAGGTGATTACGTGGATAATCAACATGGGTCCACACCCTCTATTGACACAAGGTTTTGGTACCTGTTCCTGCACTAATTGTAGAAACAATGTGGGTATACCCCGACCTTACTAAGGGGGACAATGGACCATGGTAGCCTCCAAGAAGATAAAAGAACGGGGAAGAATGTAGGCTGTAATGTTATTTCTCTAGGTATTTGGGAGTATGACTCTTTAGCCAGTCTGCTCATTGATTCATAAGAAGAGTAGATTGTCTTAATGACTAACCCAATTAGAGGAACTTGGTCAGGAAAAGTGTATCTAAAATAATATGATTCAATTAATCCTGTCGAGCTGCCAAATCTTCCTGCTGTGGATTCGGTAGCTCCTTCGTCAGCATCTGAACCACCTCTCAACAAGAGCAAGCCCAAAGAAGTCCGGTTTGACAAATCCTTGCGAGAAAGAGCAGCTAAAGGTTTGACTACTCATTTTAAGCTTGCCATCCTAGCACAACTAGCAAATATCCCAGTGCACATTATGATGCATGAATTGTTGTGACTCTCCAACAAGGCAAGAGATGCTCTCAGAGAAGGCTTAGCTGGTTCCTAGTCATTCTTGACTCAAAAGATATGCTGGTTAAAAGCTCATACCATGATTGACCACTCTACTACATAGGGTTCATCGGGTCAACCAAAATTGAAAGGATATTGAATGACCCAGACTCTACTTTCAAGATCATGCTGGTCCATCTACTACAATTCCTTTGGATTCCGATTCAAAAGTTGGCAACCGCCACAACCACTATCCATGGGTTCAACACTTAGAGTAGCCGACTTGTAGGGAAGATTCATTTAAAATGTCAAATAGGTGATGTTAAGATGGAGGTGACTTGCCATGTCATTGATGCTGAAACTTCCTATAACCTCCCGTTGGGACGATAATAGATTCACTCCAACTTTATTGTCCCGTCTAACCATCACCAGTGCTTGAAGTACGTGGACAAATAGTAGCTGGTTAAAGTGGTATATGCAAAAAAGCAATAGTTCAAGGGAGAAGAAAACTACTTCACTAATGCAATTCTTTACCGAGAGGAACCAGAGGATGGCAATGAAGTAGAATCAGAACCGAACGATGGCTTGGATAAAGCTTCAATTAAAATGGATCCTCTTTTAATCGATATAAGTAATGTAATTATTAACCCAAATGCCGATGATGAAGGCGAATGGGTCCTTAAGGAAAATATTACTTTCAAGTATATCTTGTCAAGTTTTGATAATACATCTGAAACTGAAGATGTGATAATTAAGAATCTTAATAAGATAGCGACATTACATATATCGGCTTACTCGAACTGAATCAATCAACACATTGAAGAAGAAATTGGTACCACATTTGTTGTACGAGCAAGGTTTAGCCAGCATCCTATCATATTTGGAAAGCCACTTTTAAACCCAAATTGCTCTAAGTAGCTCAAGTGAAGACTCGAACATTTCGCAGTTTGATTGCTACGGGCCAAATTCTCTTAAGATGATGAGAGCAATGGGATATGATCTTGGAACAAGTGAAGGATTATGCTTCAACCATGGAGGAGACTTCTTCTGCAGCCATGCGTGCCAAAAGATTTCTCTGAAAGCACTCCGGTACAATCATCTTCTGTATTTAGCCATGATTCTGATTATGCTTTGAGGAGATTGTTTATGCGGATGATAGTCAACATGGTGTCCTCCACTCAATTAAATCAAGAAGGATCTGATGGTGAAGATCCCCCTCAAGCTTGGACACAGAAAATGGATGCACAGTGGGAGCTTTGGTTCAAACAACATGAACCTTCCACAGAAGATCAAGTCATCCAGATGAATATGGGAGATGATAAAAATCCCAAACTCATATTTATAAGTAAAATTTATGTAATATCCTAAAATTTCATGCTACTCGTATCTTTCTCTCTGGTCTAAAAGTGCCAAATTAAGCTAGTAGATGTCAATGTATATACCAAAATAACTTTGGTGGACGTAATATTAAATTTGTTACTCCAAATGATATTCAGTCTTTGCAGTTATTACTTTTCTTATATTTATGATTTTTAAGTTTGTTTTTGGAAAGACCAAATTTTGCTAATTTTAAAATATTAAATTATTCTTCTAATCATTTCAAAATTTTATTTTTCTCATTCTGGACATCAAAATGATAAACGGACAATTTTTTAGTGTTTCTCTCGTTGAACACTATGTCTTTAATTAATTTTGTCATATTCAAAAAATGTTGAGCAGAACTAAATTATTAAAACAAAAAGAAGAAAAAGAAGAAAAATATAAACATTATTAAAAAAATGGTGGTGTGCTGTCAAGAGGAGTAGAGTCAGTGAGATGCTGTCAAACGTAGGTGAATGTGGCAATAAGGTCTTTAGGTGGTAGAAGAGTGAGGGTTAGATGGCTCATTGCATGGAAGTTGTGTTAGGCAATTACATAAAAATTAATATAAAAATAAAATACCTTACTTCTCTTTTCCCTGGCTCACCCCAATAGCACACCCCAACAATAGCCATGGAGTCCCCTTCTTCCTCCTTTCTCTTTTCATTTTATTTTTGATTTCCTTTTTATTTCTCTCTAGAAAATAAAAATAAAAATAATAATCTCACCGACCTAGCTCTAACGAAGAGACAATAGCAAAAGAAGAGTTAGTTTCAGCATTCAATAGTAACTTGTTGAGGCAAGTATACACAATCTCTCTCACCCTTACACTCTAGTTGCTTAATTTCATAAATTGTCCCACTAATAAACTTGACAACAAAGTTCATCTAATGATGTTTAAATTGTATTGTGTTTAGAGGTAATGATGTTTTATATAGCAAATTTGATCATTTACCTAGTGGCCTGAACTTATAGTAGTCCAGAGACTTTAAAGGGCATGCTCTCTGGATGTGTGAGCTTAATCATCATTTAATTAAAAGCTAGACATACCTATCCGCCTACTGGATTTTTCAAGATTATATGGCAACATCCTCTCTTTCTTATAAGTGTGTTGCTCAAGAATGTAGTTATGCATCCTAAATGGTCCATGTTCATGCTGACAGCAAGTCAGTTCATTACAATATGAAAATTGGTCAGTTTTTCACCTGTCATGCCTTGTAACCTTTATTTCTCAGTTCTAAAATCAACATGACATGCTTCTGGCCACCAGTGTCCATGCATAGTTGTTACCCTCTTTGTACCATAAACTATGTGACCACATTGCTCTTATTAAGGTATTTGGACATGTTTGATTATGAGTGCGATATTATGTATATAAGATAAAATACTTGGCTTATATGTGAGTCACTAATACGCGTACAATCACATAATACATGACACAACCATGCATAAACGTAACATGTTTACAATACATACATGATGTGTAAATATGATACGTGATGCCTGGTGCTTAATACATTACATGAAAACGATGTATATGCATGACATTCTGATACATGAATGGGTACATGATACTTGATTATGAAAACATGAAAAAAGCACACAATTTGTATGTGATATTGTGGTTCAAATAAGATAAACATTATATATGATATTTGGACCCGATACATGACATGATTGAATGAATTATTGATATGGAAATTGGAAGAAACTACATGAAGGATAAGAACTATATCGTATGAGGATCTAATTGGGTATTTTCTAGATAGGTGTTGAGGACTTATTCCTCAGCAGCATTGTGTAGTACTGAGCCACAGTTTTATACGTGAGTCCCCATAAAGGTAGCGTCCATTATTATTTCATATTATGGGGATTTTCTAGTAGCACCTAGCAGTGCGTCATGGTTTAGTGCCATGGGTTCGATCCCAGGTTTGTACGGGCACTTATATGATGCGGGTAACATGGTGCATCTTATCCATCAGTAGTAGTTTAAAATATTTTACTTATTATTAATCTGTTTAGTTTATAATATCTAATGTAAGATCTTAATAAGATTATCATTGAGTTACACATCTCAGAATATTTGATTTAGTTGTGATTCCAGATTTATTTATATAATTCTTAATTTATGTCATCACGACCGATACTAACATAATATGTTCACGATCACCTATTCTGAGTAATGTGATAGCACAACTTTTGTTTTTCTTTGTGTTACTTACTGGGTTTAATCTCATTAGTTCTGAACCTAGGTTTGGAAAATGAACAAGAAGAACCAATCCCAACTAACGAAGTGAAGTATCATTTGGTGATCCCTTATATATTTGTTTATATTTTCGTTAGCCTGGGCACTACTTTCCTCTTTTGATTCTTTTGTATTCGTATCCAGAGCAGTGCATTACTTATGTAACTAACTTTTTGTATAAATAAAAAACTTTCAGTTTCAGACATGTTATTTATCAATCTGAATATAGCAGTAGTTACAGTTATTTCAAGATCCTTTGACTGTTGGGTTATCTAGTATTATTTTAATTAGTGTCCTTCATTTTGGATAACAATTGAAAAATGGGTGCCTTACAATTTGCATCAGGATAATTGCAGGACTTGATTAGGCTCATACGAGAGTATTTGGATGTCTTCATATGGAATTATGAGAATATGTTAGGACTCGACCCAAAGATAGTACAACATTACATCAACATCAGGTCTGGTGCTAAACTAGTGAAACAACAATAAAGAAAGTTTCAAATTGAAAATGCAAGAAGCAATTGATGCCGAAGTAAAGAAATTGAAAGCATGTGCCTTCATTCATGAAGAACAACACTCTGACTGGTTAGCCAATGTTGTACCAGTCATGAAGAAAAATGAAAAAGTCAGGTTTTGCATAGACTTTAGACATGAATAATGCTTGTCCAAATGATGACTTTTCACTCCCAATTACCAAAGTAATGGTTAATAGCACATGTGGTTTCAAAAGGATATCTTTCATAGATGGCTTCTCTGGATATAACCAAAATATGTCTAGAAGATGAGAAAGACACATCCTTCAGAAACTACAGGGGTTATACTGCTACAAAATGATGCCTTTCGGCTTAAAAAATGCTGGAGAACATACCAACAAGCTATGACGTTAATATTTCACGATCACTTGCAAAAGATTATAGAGTGTTATGTGGATGATATTTCAATCAAAAGCTGAAACAAAGAAAATCACATCTAAGATTTGAAAACAATATTTGACTTAATGAGGGCTCATCAATTAAAAATGAACCCGACAAAATCCTGCATAGGGGAATCTAGTTAAAAATTGTAGGCACTATATATATATATTCTAGTTGAAACAAGAGCGCCAAACACCCACCGCTAATGAGTGCACACTGAGGAGCATGCGCTCCTAGGACTAGGGCGTCTGAATCGGAGCGCGCCCAAGGTTGCCCATGCACTCTGGTGGGCGTGTGCCCAGGCCCACGACCGCCTGCGCTAGCGACCACACCCACATGCGCCCGTGCCTGCGCCTGCACCCAGGCGCACACCTTCATGTGCATGTTGTGCATTCATCACGTGCCACCCATGTATGCGTCATGCGTGCGCCCATGTGTGATGGGAAGCGCACACCACACATGGGCAAGCGCGAGTCTTTGCATGCTGACATGCATGCCCGTGCGCGCTTCTACCCCTGCCCGAGCGCAAGCGAGCCCATGCCCGCCGACAAGTGCGCCCGTGTGCGCTCGTATGCCTGAATAATGCTACCTGGATATTTTTAACATGTTTTTTTAGGTTAGATCTATTCTACAAGTAGATGGTATAAACTCAGAGAGGGATTAGGAAACTAAGTCTAAGAAGAGCTAAAAGAGAATAAAACTACATGAATATGGAGCTTTAGAGAACCAAAATCAAATACAATCATGCAAGTCAATGTGAAAAGACTAGAACTTCATGCTAAAGAAAACTGAAGCCCATTAAGCACTTTTTTGTTGCCAATAGGTGGCAATAGCTGCCATTGGTGGCAGTGTTGGGCCCGAAATTACTACAATTTTTACAGGCTCTTCGATGAAATTTTGTAGCTCTTTAGTTGAACGTAGATTAGGGTTTGCTGCTCCAAGACCTATCTATTGGTCGTATCATTATAAATTAGGATTTTATGTAATTTTAGATACACTTCTGATAAAATAATGACTAAGTTTTGCCAAAGGGGTGATGGCCTCAATATCGAACTCCAGAGGTGATCCTTTGCTGTTCATTATTATATTTTAGGCAATTTCCTTTTACTTGCTTTCTACTTTAGATTTATCTTAATTTTTAGGTAATTAGAACTTTCATGGCTTTCATAAAGAAATATAGATTTTTCATAATTAATAGTATGAGTAACTAATTTGCATTAGCCCTAAAATGTAGATGAAATTAGTTTAATAGATCTAACATGAATTTTTCTTATCTTCTTCCAAAAAAGAAAAAAAGTCATGATTTTTCTTTAAATAAAATAAAGATAAGACTTCGTAAATCATAATTATTTGATAGATAATGCTTAATTCATATTTTAATAATCTATACTTAGATAAGATTTGGAATTTATATTCTTTATTTTTTATTTATAGAATTATTAACAAGATTTTTCTATAAATAAATTTAAGAGAATCAACTTGTAAATTTAGCTTCTTTGATAGGTTATTCTTAAGTTAGGTCTTTTGATAGCTTATGCTTAGAATAAGGTCTGAAGTTTATTTGTTTTCTTTTATATATAATATTATCTACTGGATATAATTTGTTTTTAAGAAAGATATTATTTTTGATGATGTATACTTGTACGCCACTTGATAGGTCATACTTAGAGGCTCTTAATTAAATTTGAATTAAAAAGATTATCTTTTTAATGTATTACTTTATCGTTCATGACTAAAAAGTTAGGAAGAAAGAGATAATTCATTGTTAGGTTATTATTCTAATGGATTCGAAATTCTTAGCTGATTTTAAAAACTTAAAACTAATCTTCTCAATCTAGAATCTCATAGTTAATTTGATGGAACTAAAAAGTTAGCAAGAAAGCAAAACACTCTAGATCTCTATGGGAACGATTTGTAAAGCACTACAACCGATACTGTACGCTTGCAATAGATTATTCACATCAAATTTTTGGCGTCGTTGCCAGGAATCAATGATTCTTACTTTTTCAAACGTTTTACGGATTAACAGTGTGTGTTGAGTATGAAGGAACCTAGAAGTTCAGATATGGGAAGTAAAAAGAATCAAAGAAGTCTCAGAAGTGCACTGCAGAAACCATAGAGCTAATCGCCTTGATTTTGCTGCCAAATAGCGACAATAGCTACAGTTGGTGGTAATTCTAGTAAGTTTCTCTCCCTTTTTTATTCAGTTCTATATTTTGGGTCTCTGATTCTGTAAAAAGATAAAAAAAATAAAAAAGTTTAAATAGTAGGACATCCCATTTTTCTTTGATCATATTTCTTCCACCATTTCATCTTTATCACAACCCACTTCTTGTTTTAGTTTAGGAAACTCACGCATCCATTCACGGTCGTTGGTTCATACCACAATGGGACCGTGATCAATTTGGTCGACTAATGACATCAGATTTATTCGTCGGAGATAATATGGACCAATCAATCTCGATCCTTTAGGATAGATGTTATCCACTGCGCACTTCACTACCATCATGCATAAAGCTTCCTCTAGCAGCGGGTATCAATTATGAATTAAAACCGATAGTACATTAGTATGCTTATGAAATTTACTAGATCTGATTCCAAGGATGACTATCTTTCTATTAGTGAATTTCAGTAAGTATGAATAATGATTAAACTACAACATCTTTAGGAGGATACAATTAAGCTCCATTTTATCCCTTTTTCTTTCATGGATAACTCCAAGAAGTGATTGTCCAGTATGCCTACTGATTCTATCACTACTTGAATGAATTCATTACGGTATTTCTAAAGAAGTATTATCCATGCATAAGACGACTAAAATATGTAATGCTATTAATCATTTTTGTCAAGTGTCAGGAGAACCCTTCTAGGAGTGCTTGAAACAGTTCAAAGACTTATTAGTTTAGTGCTCCCACCATGCAATTGAAAAATAGAGATTGTGTCAAATCATCTATGAAGGACTTGATTATACATCCAAAACTCTTCTTAAGTCCATGTGAGAAGGGGAGTTTATAAGAAAGAACAAGGATAAGGCATAGGAATTCCTTGAGGACCTATCATTGAAAACTATACAGTTGGAGAGTCCTGCTGAGAAATCTAATGCCTCAACTTTTTCATATAAAGGTGGGATCTATAGTGTCAATAGCTCTATAGCTGTTGAAACTATGATTGCAATCCTTATAAGGAGAATTGAGACAATGGAGACTTCTAGCGCTCCAGCGGTAGGTCAAGTCAATCAAATATAAATTCCCACATGCTTCAACTATGGAACTCCAAATTCTGTTATGAAAGAGTATCCATTATTAATAAATTCCATGGGTCCAACACTTGAGCAGCCTAACGTCTTGTATCAATGACCCATGAATAATTCTTACGCTCCTACATATAATTCGGGCTAGAGGAACCACCCAAATATCTCATGGGGTCATGGGCAATATGAGGGAGCCCCAAATCCGAACATGTAGCCTCTAGTTACTGGTCAGTTTCCTAGACCTAATATGGGTGTATATCAATATTCAAATGCTACGAATAAAGAGAACAACCAGAATAGACTACCGCATATAATCAGTCATATCCACAACAGGGGTCCAACAATTATGATAGACAACTAACTACACTTGAAAGAAATGTGGAGAACCTTTTCAAGACAATATCCAATTTAGACACACAAGTGTAAAATTTAATGAAAGTATCTACTGACTTTATACAACGACAGGCCAACAACTTCTTGCAAGTTTTTAGCTGATCAAGAATATAGAGTAGCAGGTTGGACAGTTAGCCACATAGCTGAGTGAGCGGTGACAGGATACCTTTTCAAGCCAACCAATAATGACCCAAACTCCAACTCATCTCAGTCTATTTCATCCAATGTTCACTAGTGCAATGCCATTCACATGCTTAGATAAGGTAAATAAGTGGACAATAATGTAGCCATGCCTCTCTGATTTCACTCCTACTATTCCATAGGCTATACTATTTTTTCCATCTCTTTCTTCACATCCATCTCCATCACCACCATTATCATCACATGCTTATTTGGAAGAATCTGTTCCTAAACCGAAAGCACTATATCCCAATCGGCTTTGGAAGCCTTCACCGCAAGTAGAGAAGATTTTTGAAATATTTCAGCTGGTGAAGATTAATATTCCACTCTTTGATATTATACAACAGGTTCTTACTTATACCAAGTTTCTCAAGGATTTATGTCAAGACACGAGCAAGAAATATTTTTGAGAATGTTTTTCTTGCGACAAATAAATCACAAATTTTCTCTAACTCCTTGCTTGCCAAATACAAAGATCCAGGTTTCTCCACAATTTTATGCACCATTGAGAACACTACATTTGATAGGGCATTGCTTAATCTAGGGGCAAGTGTCAACTTGCTTTCTTACACTGTTTATTAACAACTAGAGTTAGGAAAACTTCAACCGATCAAGGTTACATTACAGCTAGCTGATAATTCAATCAAGAAACCACTTAGTATGGTTGAAGATATGCTTATTAAGATAGGTGAGTTCATCTCTCTTGTAGACTTTATTGGTTTAGAAATTGAGCCGATTTCCAATCCACAAAATCAAATTCTCAGTACTTAGGCAGACAATTGCTTGCAACTTCAAATGCATTAATTGATTGAATGAGTGGCCTCATGAAGCTATCATTTCAAAATATGATTGTGGCATTAAACATACTCATTATGGATGAACACACGACGAGTTTTCCCATTGAGGTAAATATGGTTCACAGTTTGCACTCTCATTCTACATCTTGTGCTGATAATGAACCCTCATTTGATCAATTTTTCACAGATGAGGTTACGTTATTTGAAGAATTAGCACATACTAATTCTACCTATGATAATATTTTTGTAAGTGTGCAATTCGCTAATGAGCAAACTTTGAGGATTTATTTGTAGAGGAGTTCACATTACTTCATGAGTTAGAAGTGTTACCACACTTCATAGTTCATGACTCACTTAATTATGGTGCACTCTTCACACCTCACAATATTTCTTCATATGTGTGCTCGTTATTATCGATGATTGCCATATTTATATTGAAGATTTATTTAATCCAATTATTAATGTTTACATAAGGAAAAAAGCTAGGACGACATAAGAAATAAAAAGGTAATTTTGTGACTTATAGGAGGATAATGAGACATAATAATACAGCCACTTTACGTTTTAAAATGCACGCACTATGAAAGTGAGAAGCGATCAAGAGGTCTAAGCGCTTTCCATGCATTAATAGGGTGTTAATATTGAAATCGTGACCTTTCACAACTCTCATTATTTATATAGCATTTGTACAATAGTTTTTATATTTATTTTACCATTATTGGTTCGTGTATGTGGACATACACGAGTTTAGGTGTGGGGGAGTGGGCTAGAAGATTTTTCTGTTTTTCTAGGATTTTTAGTTTTTCCAAGATTTTTATTTTATTTTTAGATTTTTGGATTTCTTTATTTTACACTTTGGATTATTTTTAGGATATAAAAAAAGAAAAGATGAAAATAATCTTAAAATAAAAAGAAAAAATATTTTTTTCTACAATAAATCAACCTAATTACAAATAAAAGAATTAATTTAGATTTAAAATTTGATAGGAGAGTGGATTGGATAGTACACTTAGAATGTTATGAAAAAATTATAACCCAAAAATTAAATACCACTAATAGTAATTTTGAGGTAAGTAGACATATTTTTTTTACTTTACAATAGTTTATTAGGTTAAGGACAAAGATTACAACAATTGAGTAGTCTTTTCTCACTAAAAAAAGAAAAAAAGAATAAAGAGTTGAGCCTGGTACTTAAGACAATGATATTTTAGAAATTAAAAAAACTTTAGAATTACTAAATTGTTGGGTATTTGCAACTAAATAACTGTGAATATTCACACAAACGGTGTTTTTAAGAGATAGAGTATGATCTGACTAATTGGGTATTTGCGCCTAAGCAAGCGTAAATATTCAAATGAAAGGTAAAATATTCACAGTATCATTCGAGTAATCGGGTATTTGCGCCTAAGCAAACGTGAATATTCGCATAAAAGGTGAAATATTCACAAAAAAGAAAAAAGAAAAAACAAGTAAGAAAGAAAAAAAGTTGTTTAGAGAGAAGAGATGAATCAGGAGTTAGAGTTTAAGTCTAAAACCAAAGTAGGCAATCGCATATGTACGTAAATGTATAGGACTCGAATATTTGATTAAAATGGCAAATGTATTTGATACGATGCTTAACTTAAAAATTGATAATCTAAATGCGTTCTTGAGTTTCTATGTTAGTAAGATTAATTGTAGAAAATATTAAAAAGATTTTTCTTTCTTTGTATAAAATTTTTATTTTTCTTGATTTTTAGTTATCCTTATTTTCCTTTTCTTTATTTCTTAATCTATCTTCTTTGCGATGTTTGTGAGTAAGATCGCTGGAAACCCTCATGAGATACAACTCGTCCACTAAGATAATTTAGGAGTTTAATGACTTTTTACATGTGCTAAGTGCAATGCGATTTCTGCTAAAGTGAGTAAGGACTTTTCTTCTATTTGTTAGGTCTAGATTTTACTCGAGGACTAGCGAAAGATAGGTGTGGGAGTGTGATGAGTTCTATACATTGCATATTTATAACTCTCATATTATCTATTTTTGTATATGAATAATACTACTCGGATTTTTTTAGTATGTTTTTTAGGTTAGACCTATTTTACAAAGAGATGACATAAATTCAGAGATGGATTAGGAAATCAAGTCCAAAAATATCTAAAAGACAATAAAGCTACAAGAATACAGAGCTTCAGAGAAGCAAAGTCAAATACAATCATGCAAGTCAAAATGAAAAGACAAGAATTTCATGCAAAAGAAAATTGGAGCCCATTGAACACTGGTTTGCCGCCAATTGGCGGCAATAGCCACCATTTGGCGGAAATGTTGGGCCCAAAATTACTAAAATTTTTACAGGATTTTTGATGTAATTTTGTAGCTATTCAGTTGTACTCAGATTTGGGTTTGGTACTCTAAGGCCTTTATATTTGCCGTATCCTTGTAAATTTGGATTTTATATAATTTTAGATACATTTTTTATAAAATAAAAATTAGAGTTTTACCGAAGGGGTGACGACCGCAATATCGAACTCCATAGGTGACCATTTATTGTTCATCATTATTTCATAGGTAATTTTCTTTTACTTGCTTTCTATTTTAGATTTATCTTGCTTTCTAAATAATTAGAATTTTCATGGTTTTCATAAATAAATATAGATTTTTGATAATTAATAGTATGAGTAACTAATTTGCATTTGCCCTAGCATGTAAATAAAATTAGTTTAATAGATCTAAAATGAATTTTTTGTATCTTCTTCCTAAAAATAAATTAAGTCATGATTTCTATAAATAAAATAATTAAAAATTTCGTAAATTATAATTCTTTGATAGATTATTCTTAATTCATATTTTGATAATCTATACTTAGATGAGGGTTGGAATTCATATTCTTTGTTTTTTATTTACTGAATTACTAACAAAAGTTTTCTATAAATAAATTAAAGAGAATAAACTTGTAAATCTAAATTTTTTGATAGATTATACTTAAGCTTTTGATAGCCTATGCTTACATTAGGGCTTGAAGTTTATTTCTTTACTTTTATTTATAAGATTATCAACTAGATATAATTTATTTTAAAGAAAGATGCTATCTTTGATGATCTATACTTGTACGTCACTTGGTAAGTCATAACAAGCTAATTTCAATATAACTTACATTCTTACTATCAGATGAATCCCAAAATGAATGTGTTGTATTTGTCTCATTTTTATATATTATTTTGATTTTCTTGAAATTTTTAAGATAGCCACTTAAAATAATATTATTTTAATCACTAGTAGATCCTACACATATTTTGACTAGTCTTTCTTGTTTTTACTTGTAAAATGAAGTTTGACTTTATTTAGATTAGTTTAATTTGAGTTTATGGCCATAAATAACTCCAAAAATCTATTATTACTAGTAATTTATCATATACCTATTTTGTCTTTATTCACCCATACCTCCTATACCCTATCTCCCTAAATTATGGATCTCAAACCTACTCCCATATTTATATTATTAATATAATATAAAATATTAATGAAAAGTCAACCTAACCTACCTACCCCATACCTTACCTTCACTATGCTTGTCCTCTGGTCAAGCATGACAAACCATTCTCTTACCCCCATACTCATTTGTTTCATGCTTGTCTTTTGGCCAAGTATGACAAGACATCCTCTTGCTCGTATATCTTATTTTTTTTATTTTGTTTTTTTCTCTCTTTCTTTTCATTTCTTCTCCTCATTACATATCTCTCATTTATTTTTCATTCTTCTCAACCTCTTTTTACTCCAACTCTTAAGAAGAATATGAAAAGAGAAGAAGAAGGAGAAGAAGTTTTTAAGTCTCAAAATAGACTTACCTTCCCTAACCTAAGGTAAGTAGAATCACATCCACTCTTATGATTTTATTTTGTAACTAAAATCTTTTATAATCAATTTAGAATCTTGATTTGTTTAAATTTAGAAAGGTGATATCTTTATACAAATTCTCTATGATTATTTTAAATATAAAAATATGATTCTTACACTCTACTCTATATTTATGTATTAAATTTATGATTTTATTTATGACCTCCTATGCTTAAACTATAAGTTACAAAGTTAAATCATATGTCTTATTTTGAAATTATAAAGAAGGTATCTTTATGAATGTTCATCATATTTGGATATACAATTGAATTTTCCATATAACTTCTTCATGTATATTGAAATAATTTTAAATCACTTTCCACTTGCATTAGAACATAGGTATATATATATATATATATATATATATATATATATATATATATATATATATATATATATATATATTCATAATTATGTTTAAAGAGAAGGTTTTAAATAAGTTTCTACATTAAATTTTGAAAATATTTCTTTTATACAAGATATTATGTTAGGTCATAATTATTTTTATGCTAATCCATATTTACTTGAAAAATTTATATATTAGTAAGATTTAATAATTTGCTACTTTCCATACTATAAAATCATGCTAGAATTTAGAAAATTCATATGTTGTTAAAGTAATTGTTATAATACTGTTAAGCCTATTTAATTCCCATTTTTATAATTTAGTACTTACTTACCTAATATGTGTTTATATGCATAGTTGTATATGTACGATTCACATACATGAGCATCCTAGGTATTTTTATATCCAAATATTCACTTATATACGTGTTTATATGTATATTTGTATTTATGTGTGGTTTACATACATGATCATTTGTATAATATTCATTCTAACATTCTATACTTCATTATGGTTGCCTTGACATATATATACTAGTTGGTTGTATAAGGTACATGAAAATATATTAGATTTTTTTTATGAGTACATACACATGTCTTGATAATGCCATTGATCCTTACTTGCCTTTTAACTTGATTTTCACATGGACCACATCTTACTTGTTACTAGACATGTGCCTGTAGTAATCTTGACATGATTGGTTTATTATATTCCGGATTGATTTCTATGTAATATAACTTGAAACCTTGGGTTATAAGATAACTAAAGGGTGGACAAATATTATATTGTAAAAGATTTAGGATAGGTTACGCAACCGAAATAGGGGCCCATCCACGGGGGCGCCCGGATGATACTGAGCCATCATCTTTTGTTTAGTCCATATTGATGGGACGACCAATTACTCAGTATCAGTATCTGCTTGAGTACTTAGCAGCACAGCTGCTTCAGCGCCAGCATTTTGGCCGGGTCCCGGTTATGCATAGGTACTTTCATGACACGAGTCTATTTTTTCATCATTTAGTTCAAAATATAATCTAAAATAAGATATTAAATTAGACTTGATATGCATGTATATTCCTGCTTGATATTGTTACTTGATTGTTTAATGTTTTCCACACATGCCCATATTTTCATATCCACACTCATATCTTACTTATTTGTTTATATTACACGCTCCCTATTTTTTATTACTTTATTTGCCGGGTTTGATCCTAAGCTCTCCCGTACGCTCAGGTACTGAAGATGTGAGCGAGGATTAGCCATTGCAATGATCCATATTTTTTAAAAGAAGACCGAACAGTAATAGATTTCTAACCTCCACTTTCGTATTTCTGGGTTTGGTATGTATCACTCTATTAGGGCTTGGTTTTAACTTTTGTATCAGAATTGTACTTGTTGTTTTTTATCTTAGACATGTATATCTTCTCTTTTATATGGCAGTATACTAACTTCCAAGATCCTGGTAGATGACTAGTATTTAGTTCCATTCATTTATGCTTTTACATACTTATAGGTTTCGTGCATGTCAACTTACACGTGCCCGCCGGTAAAGCACTTCGTTTTAGTACCCCCCAAGAAATGGGGCGTTATATTGGTCATACATAGGGGCTCTTAATTAAAATTAAATTAAAAAGATCACCTTTTTAATGTCTTACTTGATCGTGCATAATTAAAAAGTTAGGTTAAAAAGTTAGGAAGAAAGAGATAATTCATTGTTAGGCTATTATTCTAATATATTCAAAATCCTAGGCTAAACTTTAGGAACTTAAAATTAATCTTCTCAATCTACAATCTCATAATTAACTTGATAGAACTAAAAATTAGAAATATAGCAAAACACTCTAGATCTCTATGGGAATGACCTATAAAGCGTTACAACCGACACTGTACGCTTGCAGTAGATTTTCACATCATGCCTACGCAGAAGCATGCCCCCGCCTGCGTGCTCAGGCATGACCAGGCGCGTGCACTGGGCACACCGCACTCGTTCAGAGTGCTTCTTGTGTGTTGTGCGCTTCGAAATCTCGCTTCACATGCAGAATTGTTGTAACGAACCAAGAGATCAGTTCCCATGATCTGATCTCCTTCCCATAAGCTATAAGCCTCTGTCAAAAAAGAAGTGGCAGTGAGGAAAATGAAAAAATCCATATGAGAGTAGAGGGTGGACAAAATCTGTTGCAACTAAAAGAAAAGTCAGAGATGCAGAGGGACAGGAAAATCCAGAGAGTAGAGTTTTCATTTCTTCTCTTCCAACAACAAAGATCCATAGACCCATAAAAGAAGAGATCTGGAGATCCAGTGAAGAAGAACCAAAGAAACAAAAGTTATTGCACTTCAAGAGTTTCTCCTCTCATCAGGCTAGAGCTTCGTGTCGAAGAAATTAGTAAACACGACATTCAAATCATTAATGGAAAACACCATACAACTTCCACCACTGCCAAAGATCTCACGAAATTAAAAGGGTAAAAGGAGTTATCTCTTTTCCCTACTCCTGTACTCCGAATTAAAATTGTAATTTTCTATTATTTGATGTAATTCTTGATAAATGACAATGAAAGGGAATTTACCAAATTTGGGTGTACAAGAATTACAGTGGGAACCTCTCTTTACAAAAGAGAAAATGGTGGCACAATCCAATGTCATCTTTGATTCCTCCAGCTCGAAACCCACAAGGCATTATCATCGGATGATAGACAATAAAAATAAGGTGTTACTGTCGGGCAACAACCAATAAAGATGATGCATTATTGCACGTTGAACTGGTTCTTCTGTTTTGAAACCCATAAGGCATTATCTCTAGGCAACAAGGAAAAAAATAAAAAATAAAAAAGTGGAGACAAGGTGACAACACACTCGAAATGTGAGGTGCGCGCCCACAAGCGCACCCACAAGAGCACGTTCCTTCAGAAGAACGTGCCTACCTACAAGCATGCCCTCGCAGGAGCACGTGCCTGTGGTAGCACGCCCGAAGGAGAGCGTGCGCCTGCCCACAAGCACATGCTCGCCCACAAGCACACACCCACAAACGCACTAGCATGTGTGTGCTTGCAGGAGGTCACATGTCCGCAGGAGTGCTTGCCCATAGGAGAACGTGCACTTGCAAGTGCATTAGCAAGTACACGTCCGCCTATAGACGCGCACCCACTGCAGCACATGCCTGCAGGAGCGAGCGCCCACGGGAGAGCACGTGCCCACCGACAAGCATGCTAGAATGTGCATTCCTGCAAGTGTGCAAACAAGCATGCATCGAAGGAGGGTGCGCCCGCGGGAGAGCGCACTGTCGCATGTCCTTTTGTTCATCCTTCCACACTCTAGTAGTTGCACTGTGCAGTGATCGCACGTCAAATTCAAGATGTGTAAGCATCCTCGGGTGGAAGTTCTCTGTAGCCAAGGTTTTATTAGAAAATATATTAGGAACTCAATAGCCAACATTCATAAAATTTATGGGCCGAGGGCACTGCCATTTGGGTAGCTCGATCCCCCGTGTAACTCATGTGACATGGTTCGAGGGGGGCAAATTTTTCTACCAATGTTGGATAGTAAAATTTTTTTCTAGCACTTAAGAAAAACTAATGATTGGGAAAGAGTTCGTTGCCCTAGAAAATATTCTTATCTGATGGTGCATGAAGTTACTCTTGCGGTCCATGTGACAGATATTGGACTAATCTCAAGCATACCAAGAATTAAATAATGAACTTAGGGTCCGCAAAGAATATGCATGGCTTGTGAATCCCATATTAATTATGAGGCTTAAGCAATCAAATGCGAGGATCAACCTTTTGCGAATTAGATCATGCATAAGGCTCAGTCCAATCTTGACCAAATCGAATAAGACTCTGAGCCCATGTGAACCAAAATAAACATAGGGCTCAACCTCAAGACATGATTCTCATATGCATCACATGGGCTCAGAGCATAAGCCTTATCTTCAGGGTTGTTCCATTTTGCAGCCAAGGCTAAAAGCATAAGCCTTATCTTTAAGATCATGTAGCCCATAAGACACACATGGAAGAGGCTTCCTCTTTAAAGCTCTCTCAGAATCGAAGATAAGTGATGATGACATCGGGTTTGAGCCTAGTGCAAAGCTAAAGCTTCATGTGTGGCTTACAACTGTCGTGTCCACATCACTGTGGATGATGCTCACATTCTTCTAGAAAAGTAATATTGTGGAAATACAACAGACATCCACAATGAAACTATTGATGCCTCAATTGCCTAGAATGAGTAGGGTATGACTTCATTTAAAGGCCAGGATTAAATTTTGGCAAAGAATGTTAAAGTATGCTTTGCTCTTTCATGCCTGAAGGAAAAAACCAAATTATTATCATAAAACCGATAGGGGGTTGTGATATGTCACAACACCTGATCCTTTGAATATAGATTATATGATCTGTCAAAATGCAGAAAACTCTGGTTGGGACTTATATATCAATCCGGGGTACTATCTAAGGAGGTAGCTATGAACATAATATCTACCAACCAAACTCTAGATGAAAATGATGCACTAACTGTTCCCCAAGACAAAGTGCTAGTTAAACATTTTTATACCCAATGGAACATGCACTTTGAGTAGAGCGAACCACCTACTGAGGACAAGATAGTTCAGGTGAATATGGGTGATGAAGCTAATCCTAAGCCCATATTCATAAGTGAGTATTTGTATTCCAATGAAAGGGAAGACCCTCTCATCCACGTCCTTGGCATTACAAAGACATGCCAGGTTTAGATCCTCAAGTTGCCATACAGAAGCTTAATATTAAGCCAAATGCAAAACCACTGAAGCAACAACAAAGAAGTTTCCATACAAAGTTGAAGAATCGATTGGAGAGAAGTCAAAAAGATTGGCTTTATCTTGAAAGAACAACATTCTGATTAGCTACTGATTATTGTTCCTTTTTCCAAGAAGAATGGAAAGATCCTAATTTGCATCAACTTTTGATGTCTAAACTTGTTGTAAACCAAGTAAAAGGAGAATATGAAATCAAGCATGAACATCTCCTACCTTACTATTAGGCAATAATTAAAATTGCCAACTCATTCGAGGACTTTTACATTGATTATATGCCACGATGTGAAAATGTATACACTGATGCTTTGGCTTCCTTCACAACCACATTACTGTTCCCTCATAAATCTAGCAAATGCATTGCGATTGGAAGTTGTGAGTTTCTTTGCCCTAATGAAATACTGGAGGCAAATGAAACACATGTATCCAGGATGAACATTGAGCCCAAAGATTGGCGATTCATTTTCATCGAGCTTGCACTCTAAGGGATATTGCAATAAGATCCCAAAGAAGATGCCAAAACAAATAAAGAGGCAGACTTCATTACAATCCAGAGAGCTTGGCATCTTGTATCAAAAAAGCACCAAGTGGAGTGTTACTTTGGTGCTTATCACAATAAGAAGCACAAGAAGTGCTCAAAAAAGCACATGACGGAGCTTGCAAAGCTTACAAACTAGGACCTAAATTAGGATACTGGATAAAATGAATGGTTTCTATTGGTTGATGATGATGGTAGACGCTATGGCATATGCGAAGAGATGCCATGCCTTCCAGTGCATGAAATCTATATATATTAGGCAACAGAGGCCCTACATCCAACTACGATCACTTGGTCATTCGAGACATGGAGAGCGGATATTATTGGCCCTATTACTCACCATCGTCTTTTGGATATCTGTTTATACTAGGTATAACCGATTACTTCTCAAAGTGGGCAGAAGCATCCCTTTAAGAGAAGTAAAAACAATAGATATAGTTAAGTTTATAAACACCACATAATCTATCATTTTGGTGTTCCTAGACAGATCATGAGCGGTAACGACCCTCAAATTATTAACAGGGCCTACATCAAATTCTATGATAAATTCTGAATATAAATGTGTTTTCATTCCCATATAATCTGGTTACTAATGGCCAAGCAGAAGTATTCAATAAAACTATTGTGAAGTTCTTACAGAAATTTATCACTACAAATCAGCGTGACTGGGATGAGAAATTAAGAGCTTGTCTATGAGTTTATCGTACAATAGTAAGAACACTGACAAGAGCTATACCCTTCACCTTGGTATATGGGTGCGAGGCTGTCCTACCTCTAGAAATCAAAATTCCTTCCCTTCGGGTGGTCTTAACAACAAGAATGATCACTGAAGAAGAACACAGCCAATGGGTACAAGAAAGCACTTAAAAACTCAATAACAAATAGAGTTTTATCAAGCACAAATTTCTTAAGCCGTCAACAAAATGTGAAAGAATGAACTTTCAAAGAAGGCGCCTAGTCTAAGCAGTCAGTGACCAATGGTCATGACACATAGACTAAAGAAAAGTTCCAATTGAAATGGGAGGATCCCTTTTGTGGTAAAGATGGTCTACTCAAATGAGGCATACCGGCTGATCACTCAACATGGTGATCGAATGGTGATGCCAATTTATTGGAAACTTCTTGAAGAAATATTATTCTTAAAAGAATAAATCATCTAACCTCATCTTCGACATAACAAATAAAAAATTACTGGCTCACAGCTAAGGTGAAGCTACGTGCCCCCGACTGGGGGTACTAGATGAAAATAAATCCTATGTCTCTATGACTAAGGATAGAGAAAAAATTTGGCATGTAAGCCCAAACAAAATCCTCACTAATCCCGTCATGTTGGAGGTAAAAGTATGAATCACCCAATACCGCCAAGGCAATGGGAAGAGAACAATTTTCTCACCAACTCATCATGCTGAGGTAAATGCATGAACTATCTAATGTCACCAAGGCAACGGGAAAAGAACAAGTTTCTCGCTAACCTCATCATGCTAGGGGTAAAAACATGAACTGCCCAATGCTATAAAGGCAATGGTAAGAGAATGAGTTTCTCACTAACCTATCATGGTAGGGGATAAAGCATGAATCACCCAGTGTTGTCAAGGTAATGGGAAGAAAATGAGTTTCTTTCTAACCTATCATGTTAGGAGATAAAGCATGAATCACCTAATGCCGCCAAGGCAACAGGAAGAGAGCAAATTTCTTGCAAATCCATCATGCTGGGGTGAAAGTATGAACCACCCAATGTTGCCAAGGAAACAGGAAGAGAACGAGTTTCTTTCTAACCCATCGTCGTGGAGGTAAAAGTATGAATTGCCCAATGCTACTATAGTAAAGGGAAGAGCAAAATAAAATCCTTGCCAGCCCATCATGCTAGGGGTAAAAGTATGAACTGTCAAATGTTCCTATAACAAAGAGAGGAAGAAAATGAAATCCTCATTAACCCCATCATACTAGGGGTAAAAGCATGAATTGGCCAATGCTAATGAAGCAATAGAAAGAGAACAACTTTCTTGCCAATTGATGAGTGCCATATATTGCATATTTATAGTCCTCATATTATCTATTTATTTATAAATAATACTACTTGGGTATTTTTAGTGTGTTTTTTAGGTCAATCCTATTTCTATAAGGATATGGCACGAAACCATAGATAGAATAGGAAACCAAGCCTAGAATGAACCAATGAGAAGAAAACTAAAGAAACACAAAGCTAGAAGCAATAAAAGTGAAATCCAGCATGCACATGAGAAGAGAATGACCTAAAGATCAAAATACCAAATTTGAAAGCTAAACCCAAATATTTTGCTGCCAATTGGTGGCAATAGCCACCATTTGGTAGCACTTTGGGCCCAGCATGCCTTGAATTTTCTTCTACTGAGTCATACACGGATTAGAGTTCTGTTGGTAAAATAAAAGTTCCACTATTTAGCGGTCAATGCTACTATTTGGCGGTAAGACTTTTGAATTTGTAACTGAAATTTTTCTAAGAGCTTTGTTGTAATTCTATAGTTATTTAGTTGTAACTAGATTAGATTTGGTAGTCCGAGCCCTATATATTCGTTGTATTCTTGTGAATTAGGATTTTCCTTTATGCAATTTTGAATTTAATAAAATTAGAAGATTAACCCAGGGGACGATGGTCACAATACCTTAGCTCCAAAGTTGATCCTTTGTATTCATCACTTTTTAGTAGGTAATAAAAATGTTATTTGCTTTCTAGTATAGTTTAATTACTTTCTAGAGTAGATTTATTATTTTCTAGTATAGATTTTGCTTAATAGGAAAACTAGAATTTATATTGCTTTCATGAATAAATATAGGATCTTGTTAACTAGGAGTATGTGTAACTAATTTAGTTTACTTCTAGAATGTACATAAAGCTAGGAATCAATCATATATTACTTTATTTGTCTTGTTTCTATAATAAAATAAAAAAGACATGATTTTTCTATGAAATGATGAAAATGCAAGAACTTGTAGAGTAATACTTTTATACGTTATACTTAATTTAAATATTTTGATAGCCTATACTTAGTCAGGGTTTGGGGTTGTTGGTTTTTATTAGCTTCATAGATTTATCTATCGATTTAGTTTGTTTTTATGAAAAGTAACATATTTGATGAGTTATACTTCAACATTACTTGACAGCTCATGCTTAGGGCACTTTGAATAAAAATTAAAATAAAAGATCACTTTTATGAAAGGAAGAAGATAATATAAATAATATTTGGTTGTGAACTAGTAGATTCTATATCCCAAGTCAATTAGAATAATTTAAAATCAATTTAAAACTCATTAGTTAGCTCGCAAAGATAATAGGAAGAGTAAAATAGCAAAATACTCTAGATCCCTGTGGGAACAACCTCTTTGCACTACAGCTGACACAGTGGGCTTATAGTAGAGTTATCACACCAAGTTTTTATTGTTGCTGTTAGAGATCAATGGTGTTTATTTACTTTTTCTTGCATTTTACGAGTTAACATTGTGTTGAGTGTGTAAGAATACTAAAGTATAGGTACATGCAAACAAAAAGGACCAAAGGAGTAACATGAATTAGCTACAAAAACTAGAGAGCCAAAGGCTCTTGTTTCACTACCAATTAATGGAAGTTGTCACCAATCAACGGCTATGGGTAAGCCTACCTGTACCATTTTTTTCTTGTTTCTAGTAATCAACTTCCTAATTTTTCTAAAAAAACAAATAAAAACTTCTCAATGTTGTCTTTTTCTTTTCCATATCTTTCCCTCTCCACCTTTTAAAAAATCTTAAAAAAGAATATGTTTCAAAATTAATTCTCCATATCTGGATGTTATCATTGTCATGATCCATACTATGATTACTATCGGTGTCTATGGATAAGAAGCTCAATAGGACTAGGTCATGATCAAATTCATACCATATATTATGAACCTACAAGCATTTTTGGATGGATGAATTATTCCAATAGTCAAAATCCAATCACAAGGGTCCCCCAACTGATTTTTTTTTCATAAACCAATCATCTCCATATTCTAATTCAATCATAAACAAGATATTCAATTGAACATATTAGATGAAAGATTAAAAAACTAGAAGCAAGATATGCATGCCATGAAAATTTACCTACAACCAATTCACAAATGTCATCAAATTTGTACATAGATCCATTATATCCAACATCAAACTTTACTTATAATCTTTAGATGCAATCATTCGAGAAAAACAAGGCAGTTTACAATCATGAGACTAAGGAAAGAAAACGTAGAATAGAGGAAGGTATAGAAACTTTGCTAAAATTATCCTCTCAAACTACATCTTGTGTATAAACTTTTCACAAAATGATTTCACACACTAAACTTTTTAAAAATCAACAATTTAATTATTTGAACATATCTAACTCCAACAAGCAACTAGTTCAGTCATCTTTTGAACTTAATATGATTTAAAATAAGTTAAATAATTTTGTGCATGATGAGTCTATGCTTCGACATTGTAATCAATCTTCTTTAGACTATTATGAAAATAATTATGAAGAAACTGGTGACAAAGAAAAATTTTGCTTCATGATTTTCCTCATAATGAGTTTGCTAGTGACATATTTCTTTTGATAAAATTGTGAAGAAATTTTTCAAGAAGAATTTTTATTCCTTTATAATGACTTAACTAATGATAAGTTCACTAGCATGGCCTTTTCTTTTGAGAATTTTGATGATAGGCTTAAAGAAAATTTCAATGACAAGTCCAGAACACCAGAAGAGTTGATAGAACCATAGGTAAAGAGATCATGGTATTTGATAATTTGAAAGAGTCTTCTAAAATTGAGCTCATGATTCCGCCATATAAAAGTGAGTATATTTTATCACATATTGATGAGACCAAAATACTTATCTATGTGAAAGATGCTTATGAATGGAATACAGATAATGACAAAGGTATTGTTTCCAACTTCAAAATTTTACTAGTGAATAAAAGAAAGAAAGGTAGGTGAAAATAAGAAAAATAAAAAACAAAACTAAGAGATCAAATGCAAAATTGTTGAAGTTTAAGTTCATCTATATCAAGATATAAAAGGATATATTATAAAAGTAGAAAGCGATCAAGAGGCTGTAAGCATTCTATATATTAAAAGGTGAGCTTGATGAGATCGTAATCTTTTATGATTCATACTACTTGTATATTAGTTGTCTTTATTTTATCACCCCTGATTCGTGTATGAGCGCATACACATGTTTAGATGTGGGAGGTGGATTAAGAGGTTTTTGTTTTTATTTAGGATTTTTATTTTTCATTTTTTCTAGGATTTTTATTTTTAGTTTTTAGAATTTTTGGGTTTCTTTATTTTACACTTTGGGTAGTTTTTAAGGTATTAAAAAAATTTATTTTCTACAATAAATCAAGCTAATAACAATTAAAAGAATAAGTTTAGATTGGATACTTGATAGGAAAGTATACTGGATAATACACTTAGAATTTTATGAAAAAATTAAAATATAAAAAATAAATACCGCTAATAGTAATTTTGAGCTAAATAATATATATATATATATATATATATATATATATATATATATATATATATATATATATATATATATATATATATATATATATATACATATATATCACTTTGCAATAGCTTATTAGGTTAAGGACAAAAATAATAACAATTGAGTTATCTTTTCTCTCTAAGTAAGAAAAAATAGAAAAGAAAAAAAAAAGAATAAAAAGCTGAGCCTAGTACTGAAGGCAACAATTATTTATAAGTAAATAGATTTTTTAATAATTACTAAGTAGTTGGGTATTTACACCTAAGTAAGCGTGAATATTGTATTTTTAAGAGATAGAGTATAATCCAAGTAATCGGTTATTTGTACCTAAGCAAGCGTGAATATTCTCGTATTAAAGTGAAATATTCACAAAAAAGTGAAAAAAAATTAAAAGATGAATCATGAGTTAGAATTTGAGTCCAAAACCGAAATAAACTATCGCATGTACACATAGATATATAGGACCCAATGAATTATTTATTAGTGGATATTGAAAGATAGGATTTACATTTTTTTAAATAATAAGTTATTTAATATGATACTTGATTTGAAAAATTGATAATTTAAATATTTTATTTTCTTGATTTTGTGTATTAGTGAGATTAATTGTAGAAAATATCAAAAAGATTTTTTCTTTTTTGTATAAATTTTTTATTTTCTTTATTTTTAGTTATCCTTATTTTCATTTTCTTTATTCCTTGATTCCCTTTCTTAACAAATTTTGTGAGTATATTCACTGCAAACCCTCATGAGACATAACTCGTCCACTAGGGTAACCTTGGGGTTTAGTGGCTTATTGCATGTTCTAAGCGCAATTGCAATTCCTACAAAAGTTAGTTAATTTTTTTTTTTAATTTTTAGGTCTAGGGTGTTGCTAATGGAGCCCATTGCCGCAGCGGGTTTCGGTCTACCGAAACGGGTCCAAAACCAGCCCAAACCCGTTATGATATAATATATATATGGGGTGTGGTGCTAGGGTTTTGATTGAGCCAAAAGAGCCGAAAAGAAGGAAGCCGAAAAACAAAAGAAAAGGGAAAAGCCGGAAAAGGGTTGGGCGGCTGAAATTATTTGGGCAAAAGAAGCAGTGCTGCGAATTATTTTTGCCAAAGGGTAGTTGCTGCTCTTGTTTGCTGCTATTGTTGCGGCAAAGTAGGCAGCTTGGAGTTTTTCTTTTGTGGTTTTGAAACAAACAAAGAAACCTCTGTGTATTCGGTGGCTGTAGAGTTCGGCAGAACAGGAAAACATAAGGCGGTGGCTTTTCTTTGGGTTTCTTCGGCGGTCAAAGCAAAGAGGAAAATTACTGCAATAAGAGGTTAGGGTTTGATCTCAAAATCTTGTGTGATTTCTTTGTATTTTCTCTTGTGGTTGAGAACTAGAAAGTTGTAATTCTCTTTTGATATAGTGGAAGTTTTTCGATCGTATCCCCGTGGACGTTGGCATATTGCCGAACCACGTTAAAATCTGCGTGTTCTCTGTCTATACTATTTTTCTCTTCGGTTAACTATTTGATTCCGCTGGTTGTTGCATTAGTATTATTCCGCTATCTTTTGCTAGCAATTGGTATCAGAGCCCTGGTTCGGATCAGATTTCACTCAGATCGGTGTTGATTTTGAGTAGGAGTTATGGCGGAAGATAGGAAGGAAAAAATTAAAAAATTTGATGGGATAGATTTCCAATGGTGGAAGTTGCAGATGGAAGATTATTTATATCAAAAGAATTTACATCAACCACTGTTTGGAGAAAAGCAAGAAAAGATGAAAGATTTGGAGTGAGAATTGTTGAATAGGAGGGCTTTGGCGCAGATTCGATTGTGCCTGACAAAGCAGGTTGTGTTCAACGTCTCCAAGGAAAAGACCACTTCAGGTTTGATATCAGCGTTGGCTAAATTTTATGAGAAGCCGTCTGCTTCAAATAGACTATTTCTAATGAAAAAGTTGTTCAACTTGAGAATGCCTTCTGATAGTTCAGTTGTTAATCATTTGAACGAATTTAACACATTATGGGCACAACTTGAATCCTTAGATTTTGTCTTTGCTGATGACATTAAAGCTTTGATGTTTATGTGTTTATTACCGGATAGTTGGAGTAATATTGTTATGGCCATCAGCAATTCTTCCAATACTGCTCTTAAATTCAATGATATTGTGAGTACAATTATGAATGATGAATTGATGAAAAAGAGCATGGGTGAGAGCACAGTTTCTACAAGTACTACTCTGTCGATTGATAATGACAGAAGAAAGGAAAGGGGTAGAAGTTCAAGTAGGGAGTCGAAGCAAAGAGGGAGATCAAAATCTAAGGAGAAGTTCAAGAAAAAGTTAGTGTGCTGGAAATGTAAGACCGAGGATCATATGAAGAAGGATTGTCCAAACAAAAACAAGGAAGAAGCGAATGTGGTGAATCCAAGTGAGGAGTATGATGACTTGTGCTTATCTGCTCATACAGAATCGAGGTCAGATCTGTGGTTTGTGGATTCAGGGGCTTCGTTCCATTGCACTGCTCGTAGAGAATGGTTTAAGAATTATGTCCAAGGTAATTTTGGGCATGTGACTGTTGGTAATGGGTAGGAATGCAAGATTGTCGGTAAAGGGACAATTCAGTTGAAGTTGCACAATGGTGGAAAGTTGCTTTTACAAGAGGTCAGGCACATACCGGATTTGAAGAAGAATTTGATATCTGTTAGCAAGCTGGATAGCGAAGGTTATCAAATCTCATTTGAGAAGAAACAGTGGAAGAACAGTAAAGGAGCAATGGTAGTGGTCAAGGGTGAGAGAGTGAGAACTCTATATTTACTCTCAGCTCGGTGAATCATGTTGTTTCTTTGGCCACCATGAAGAATGAGAAGGCTACCTTATGGCATCAGAGGCTCGATCACTTGAGCGAAAGCGGTATGAGGGTATTGCAATCCAGAGGTATGTTGACAGATATGAAAGATGCTAATTTTGATTTCTGTGAGAACTGTGTGTTTGGAAAGCATAAATGAGTTAGCTTTATGAAGGATGGCAAGGAGAAGAAAACCGAGAGATTGGAGTTAGTGCATACAGATGTATGGGGTCCTTCTTCGGCGAAGTCTCTTAGAGGTAATTCTTATTTTGTCACTTTCATAGATGATGCAAGCAGGAAAACATGGGTATTCGCACTTAAGCAGAAATCCGATGTCTTCAAGATCTTCAAGGTATGGAAAGTTCTTGTTGAGAATGAAACAGGTTTGAAGTTAAATGTCTGTTGTCAGACAATGGTGGGGAATTTTGCAATAGGGAGATCGATGACTATTACTCTACCCACGGGATCAGGAGAGTGAAGACTGTACCGAGGACACTGCAGCAAAATGGCATGGCTGAGAGGATGAATAGAACCATTTTGGAGCGAGCTCGAAGTATGAGACTACAAGAAGGTTTGCCTTTGCAACTTTGGAGAGCCACTGTAGATACGGCAGTCTATCTGATTAACAGGAGTTCAGCTAGTGTTTTAGATGGAGGAATTCCAAGGAGGTGTGGTCTAGTAAGACTGTAAATTATTCATTCTTAAAAGTGTTCGGTTGTATAGCATATGCACATGTGGATCATGAGATGAGAAAGAAGCTTGATTCTAAATCTCAAAAGTGTGCATTCATTGGATACGGTGGCGACGAATATGGTTATCGCTTATGGGATTATGAGCATAACAAGGTAATTCGTAGCAGAGATGTAGTATTTAATGAGGGCTGTATGTATAAAGACCGAATGGAAAGTAAGAGTGACAATACAGTGGAGAAAGAGCACTTGGAGCTGGATGAGTCACAGGATGGGATGGATCCTATGGATAAAAGAAAGGAAGAAATACCTACATCTAAAGGGGAAAAAATGGCTACACTTGAGAATACACAAGTTTCAAATGAGACCGAACAGGAAAGAGAGCCATTGACTGAAGTAGATGGTTCCAGTACTTCATCAGAGAGTGTTCCTACTTTGAGGAGGAGCACGAGGATAAGGAAGCCAACCCAAAACTTTGTCTTCCATTATATCATATTTTTTATACTGATGCAGGTGAACCAGAGAGTTACCAAGAGGCTATGCAGGATAAATTTCGTCTTAAGTGAAGCAAACTATGCGTGATGAGATGTCTTCTTTGGAGGAGAATCATACATGGGAATTGGTGAAGCGACCGGAAAAGATGAAAGTATTGCATAACAAGTGGGTATACAGGGTAAAACATGAGGCAGGAGGAACACAAAGGTTCAAGGCTAGACTTGTGGTGAAGGGCTACGGTCAGAGAAAAGGTATTGACTTCAATGAAATATTTGCACCTGTTGTTAAGATGACTTCTATTAGAGCAATACTAAGTATTGTGACTGTGAAAGGACTGTATTTAGAGCAGCTCGATGTGAAAACTGCTTTCCTTCATGGTGATTTGGAGGAGGAAATATACATGGAACAGCCGGAGGGATATGAAGTTAAAGGAAAAGAGAATTGGGTATGTCGACTGAAAGGGAGCTTGTATGGGTTAAATCAAGCGCCGAGGCAATGGTACTTGAAGTTCGACAAGTTTATGTTGGATTCGGATTTTGCCAGAAGCATATCAGATCATTGTGTATATCTACAAAATTTTAAGGATGGTAACTTTATTATACTTACTTTGTATGTAGATGATATGCTTGTGGCAGGTACATGCATGAAGAAAATTAATGATCTGAAAAGAAAGTTGGCAGGGAGATTCTCTATGAAGGACATGGGTGAGGCTAAACAACTTATTGGGATGCAAATTACCCGAGATAAGAAAAATAAGAAATTGTGGTTATCTCAGGAGGGGTATATCAAGAAGGTGTTGGAGAGATTCACCATGGATAATGCAAAACATGTAACTACAGCTCTTGGTGGTCAGTTCAAACTGTCGAAAGAGCAAGGTGCTAAGACAGATGAGGAGACGAGACATATGGAGAATGTGCCTTATTCATCAGCCGTTGGGAGTCTCATGTATGCAATAGTGAGTACAAGACCAGATATTGCACATGCAGTGGGAGTAGTGAGTAGATTTATGAAGAACCCTGAAAAGGAACATTGGCAAGCGGTGAAGTAGATTTTCAGGTATTTGAAATGTACTTCAAATTATTGTTTGTGTTTTGGGGGTGATAACATTGATGTGCAAGGTTTTGTGGATTCGGACCATGCGGGTGATAGAGACAATGGCAGGATCACTACAGGTTACGTCTTTCCTGTAGGAGGGACAGCGGTAAGCTGGATTTCAAGATTACAATTAATTGTTACTTTATCTTCGACAGAAGCTTAGTATGTTGCAGCTGCAGAAGCAAGTAAGGAGTTTATTTGGTTGCAGCGATTGATGAGTGAGTTGGGTTTTGATGGAGTGAATTGCAGATTGTTCAGTGATAGTCAGAGTGCAATTCATCTTGCTAAGAACTCGGCGTATCATTCACGGACTAAACATATTCACTTGAGATATCACTTCATTAGATCCTTGTTAGAGGATGGCCAATTGAAATTGGAGAAGATTGAGGGTAGTAAGAATCCTGCAGATATGTTGACAAAGCCGGTTGATGGGAAAAAGTTGAGCTATTGCTTAACTTTGGTGCATTTGTGTTGAATGCTGAAATCGGGACTTTAAACGATTGAAGTAAAAACTTTGGACACTGGGATTATCATGTATAGAGATTATATTTTTAGCAATAGGTCTCCAAGTGGGAGATTGTTGCTAATGGAGCCCATTGCCGCAGCGGGTTTCGGTCTACCAAAATGGGTCCAAAACCGGCCCAAACCCGTTATGATATAATATATATATATGGGTGTGGTGCTAGGGTTTTGATTGAGCCAAAAGAGCCCAAAAAAAGGAAGCCGAAAAACAAAAGAAAAGGGAAAAGCCGGAAAAGGGTTGGGCGACTGAAATTATTTTGGCAAAAGAAACAGTGCTGCGAATTATTTTTGCCAAAGGGTAGTTGCTGCTCTTGTTTGCTGTTGTTGTTGCGGCAAAGTAGGCAGCTTGGAGTTTTTCTTTTGTGGTTTTGAAACAAACAAAGAAACCGCTATTTTGTGTATTCGGTGGCTGTAGAGTTCGGCAGAACAGGAAAACAAAAGGCGGTGGCATTTCTTTGGGTTTCTTCGGCGGTCGAAGCAAAGAGGAAAATTACTGCAACAAGGGGTTAGGGTTTGATCTCAAAATCTTATATGATTTCTTTGTGTTTTCTCTTGTGGTTGAGAACTAGAAAGTTGTAATTCTCTTTTGATATAGTGAAAGTTTTTCGATCGTGTCCCCGTGGACGTAGGCATATTGCCGAACCACGTTAAAATCTGCGTGTTCTCTGTCTCTGCTATTTTTCTCTTCAGTTAAACTATTTGATTCCGCTGGTTGTTGCATTAGTATTATTCCGCTATCTTTTTGCTAACATAGGGTTTGCTAGACGACTAGAAAATATAGGTGTGGGGCATGATGAGTGCCATATATTACATATTTATAGCCCTTATATTATCTACTTTTATATATTAATAACAATACTTGGATTATTTTAGTGTGTTTTTAAGTCAAACTTATTTCTACAAGGATATGGTATGAAATTAGAGACGGATTGGGAAGCTGAGTCTAGAAAGAGCCGAAGAGATGAAAACTACAGAAATACAAATTTAGAAGCAATAAAAGTAGAATCCAGCATGCACAAGAGAAGAAAATGGCATAAAGATCAAAATACCAAAATTTGAAAGCCAAACCCAAATATTTTACTGCTATTTGGCGGCACTTAAGGCCCTGCATTCTCTGAACTTTCCTCTGCTAAGTCAAGCACTGATTAGAGTTTTGCTAGAAAAATTAAAACTTTGCTATTTGACAGTCAACGCTGCTATTTGGTGGTAAGACTTTTGAATTTGTAACTGGAATTTTCTTAGCACTTTGTTGTAATTTTGTATTTATTCAGTTGTAATGGAATTAGGGTTTGGTAGTCAAAAGCTTATATATTGACCGTATCTTTATAAATTATGATTTCCTTTATGCAATTTTGAAGTTAATAAAATTAGAGGACTTACCGAGGGGGCGACTGCCACAATATCTTAACTCCAGATGTGATCCTTTGTTGTTCATCGCTTTATAATAGGTAATAATTTTTTATTTGCTTTCTAGTATAGTTTAATTGCTTTCAAGTATAGATTTATTGTTTTCTAGTATAAATTTTTTATTGCTTTTTAGGAAAAAAACTTTTTATTGCTTTTTTGAATAAATATAGGATCTTGTAAACAAGAAGTATGTGTAACTAATTTAGTTTAGTTCTAGAATATAGATAAAGCTAGGACTCAACCATGTATTTTTTTAATTTTTCTTGTTTCAAAAATAAAATAAAACGACATAAAATCCTTCTATGAAACGGTGAAAATACAAGAACTCATAGTTTGATAGGTTATACTTAATTTAAATATTTTAATAGTCTATGCATACTTAGGGTTTGGGGTTGTTGGTTTTTATAAACTTCATAGATTTATCTATTGATTTAGTTTGTTTTTATGAAAAGTAATATTTTTAATGAGTAATGCTTATACACTACTTGACAGCTCATACTTAGAGCACTTTAAATAAATATTAAACTAAAAGATCAAATTTTATGAAAAGAAGAAGATAATATAAATAAAATTTGGTTGTGAACTAGCAGATTCCATATTCTAAGCTAATCAAAATAATCTAAAATCAATCAAGAACTCATTAGTTAGCTTTCTAAGATAATAGAAAAGTAAGATAGAAAAACACTCTAGATTCTTATAAGAGCGATCTTTTTGCGCTACAACTGACACTGTGAGTTTGCATTAGAATTATCACATCACCAACCCAGTGTTGAAAAAAACGCGCTCCGTAACGGGAGCAGTTGCGCTCCTTAACAGGAAAAATAACGTAGTGTTGCATAACGCACGTTTTTTCTGAAATAACGTACGTTATGTTACGTTATTTCATAACGTAACGTAACGTACGTTATTTACATACTTCGAAACATATAAAAGTGTCGGGCTAGGGAAATCGCGAGGGGGAAAAAAAACCCTAATCCCTAATTTCGTTCGCTCGCGATTCTCCTCCTTATTTCGATTCCTCGATTCTCCTCTGGCGACGTTCCCGACCAAATCCTCCCCCAACACCGATCATCCTCCCCGATCATCCGCAGTATCTCCGAGCCTCCGATCATCCGCATCATCTCCCGGCGACTCTCTTCGAAGCAACCGACCTCCGCCTCCACCTCCGGCGACCTTTCCGGCGAAGCTTTTTCAATTTTTTTCTTCTCCGAGGTCCCCTGCGGCTCTCCGTGAGTCCCGAGCTCCGGTGAGGTTAGATTTCGTAAACCCTAGTTCAATCTCCAATTTTTTTCCAACTGTTTAATTGATTTCATGGACTTTAGGAGAAATTCAAGATTTAATTATTGTTTTACAAAATTCATGAGTAAATTAGTGCGGCCAACTTTTTCTCCTCATTTTCTTCCTTTTTTTTTAACTGTCCCATGAATTTATTTCCGGGAACTATTGAACTGGGGAGTGAAGTTGTTGTTTTTTGATTTTGAGATAAGTTGATTGCTCAGCACATGTTGATCATGGTAGGACTTGAGCTTGATATGTCTTGATCATGCATAACTTGTTTACTTGTTGTCTTCATGTAACTGTTCAAAACTGATAGACAGTAAGAAGCACCTTGTTAATCACATAATTTGTTATCTTCTCAACATAGATAGTATGTAATATGTATAATAGTTAAAAGTTAAGAAATTATGCCAAACTGGGAATTGAATTTGCAAACAGCCATGGAAAGATGTCTAAGTTGTTGTCATGCAGATAGAATAGGCAAAAATGTTCCAAAAACTTGGAGAATGATAGTTCTAAGGGTTTAGCTTAGGATTTATTTGGACCTGCTAGGATTTATTCGGCCCTGCTAGGATTTATTCGGAAATGCTTCAATATATTAGGTGATTAACCTGTGTTGGGATTTGAACACATTTAATTACTTGTGTAGAAGTAATGTGAGGAAGTAATTAGATGCAACTGTTGAATCTTTTGACAATTCTCACTGAATTAAAAAACTGAATTTAAACTTTTAAAGAAAAGTGTATTATTTTTGTAGATTAAAATTTGACAATCCGCACGAAGAATCATGTCAAAGAATATGGATTCGGCCAGAGAATGGGGGATTCACAAGGAAGGGGAGCCGTCCAATTATTTTTATTGTAAATTCTGTAATCACCACATAACTGCAGGAATCACTCGGCTTAAGCATCATTTGGCTGGGACGAGACATGGAGTGAAAATGTGTGAACGAGTCCCGCCAGATATAAAGAAAACATGTAAAGATGCTTTGAAGTCTACTGAAATAGAAAAGAAGAAGAAAGCATCACTAAGCCGGAAAATTGGGAGAATGGGGGAACCGGACACTGAAATGGTGAGTGAAGAGCATGAAAGCGCTGCCGGTAGCAACACTCAACCTCGAACTCTTGGAGCGATGAATAAATATATTAATCTTGAAGCTCGCCAATCCACGTTAGAGACAGCCTTAAAGAAGGAAGCAAGAGAGGATTGTGTCAGAAAAATAGGCAGATGTATCTATGCAAATGGGTTGTCATTCAACATCTTGAACAGTCTATATTGGAAGGAGATGATCGAAGCAGTTGGAAATTTCGGATTTGGCTTGAAGCAACCATCTCCATATGAGATAAGGACGCGGGTTCTTAAGGCCGAGGTTGAGGATATTAACAAGATTAAGGAGAGGCACATGGCGGCTTGGGAGAAATATGGTTGCACATTGATGTCAGATGGGTGGACTGACAGGAAGAGCATAAGCTTAATAAATTTCCGTGTGAATTCACCAGAGGGGACTTTCTTTTATAAGTCCATTGATGCATCGGCTCAGTTCAAGACAGGAAATTACTTATGGGAGTGTCTTGATAATGTAGTTGAGGAGATAGGAGAGAATAATGTTGTACAAGTGATTACTAACAACCACGCTTCTTATGTCAATGCCGGCACAAAACTTATGGATTCACGAAAACGGCTTTACTGGACTCCTTGTGCGGCTCATTGTATTGATTTGATGCTGGAGGATATAGGCAAGATGAAGATTCATAAGGAGACTCTTGAAACAGCAAAGGGTATCATACAATTCATATATAATCATGGCTGGGTCTTGAGTTTGATGCGGACCTACACAAAGGGTAAGGAACTGCTAAGGCCAGCAATCACCCGATTTGCTACGTTATTTTTGACTCTCCAAAGACTCTATAAATTAAGGCAGCCATTGAGAAAGATGTTTGCTTCTGATGATTTCACGAAGAGTGCTTGGACAAAGAAATCGAATGCAGTAAAGGGAAGAAGAGCAGTGCTATCTAGCAGAAGTTTCTGAGGCCGAGTTCTCTTTTGCTTTAGCACCACACTTCCACTGGTCTATGTGCTGCGAGAGGTGGATTCAGATGTGAGGCTTTCCATGCCTTATCTATATGAGTATCTCGACAGCTGCAAAGAGAGAATTGCTGAAGTCTGTGGGGGCAGTAAGAGGACGTACATGCCATACTAGAATTTGATTGATAAGAGATGGACAGGCATGTTGCATAGGCCCCTCCGTGCAGCGTCCTACTTTCTAAATCCTAAATGCTTCTACAGTGATACATTTTCCAATGTTCCTAAGGTTAGAAGAGGCCTTCGTGAATGCATGCAACGAATGATCCCCGACCTCAATGAGTATGCATAAGCTGATGTGGAGCTGGATCAATATAAACAGAAACTTGGAGAATTTGGATCCCCGCTAGCTCAAATGACTATGAATGCCCGAAGTCCTAGTATATCTTAATTCATTGTTTCATTCTTAGGGTTCTATTGGTAGAAATATCATAAAGTTTTTGTTTGTATTTTTTTAATACCAAAATTAATTATCTATTTTAGCTGCCTGGTGGGAAAGATTTGGAGAGGATGTTCCAATACTCCAAAAATTTACAATTCGAATCCTCTCTCTTACGACTAGTGCTTCTGGATGTGAACACAATTGGAGCACTTTTGAACAAGTATGAATTTTAAAAGCTTAATATAATATTTTTAAGTACTTTATTTATCATCATGCTCATATAACATTTCACAACTTTGTTAAAGGTGCATTAAAAAAAAATATGTCGCTTGGAGCAAGAACGTCTACATTCTCTCATGTACGTCATGTACAATATTAAGTTTAGAGAGAGAAATATTCGAAGGAAGATAATGAATTTAGATCCAATTTTGATTGATGAGGTGACACCAGAGGATGAATGGCTAGTTGAGAGTGAAGTGCCTTGTCTCCCAGAAGATCTTGGATTGCTAGATGAGCCTACTGATGACGATGCAGCTTCAAGAACTAATGATTTCTTAGAAGTCACTGCAATTAATAGCAATCAAAATGTTCTTCCATCCATTGTGGATAAGGGAGACAAGCAAGGTGAAACTGAAACCCCAACAAAGAAACGAAAAGTCGATTCCTGTAAGTTATTCAATTTTTATATTTTAATATTATTAAATGAATACTATCATGATTTGAGTATCTAATAACATCTTAATTTGTATATCTCTTGTGTAGCATCTTCTTCGGACAAAGGAAAAACAATTGATGATAGTTTTGATGAGACGGGGGATGATATCGATCCGGAAGATGCAAATTATATTTTGGAGGAAGATGATCTTGTTATTATTGATTAGATGATCACACAAGTTTATCTTCATGTTATAAAGAAAAATAATATTCTGTTGTGTATGACTTAAAAAATTATTGTAATATATGATATTTGCTAGCTATGACATTTTATAATTTTTCTATGCCTTTATATTGATTTTACAGTATTTTATACGTTTTTTTAGATTTATTTACTTATTTATGAAATTATTAAATACAGTTTTATATTTATTTTAATTAAATAAATAGAAAATTGCGTAACCTACGTTATGCGCTACGTTATTTGCTACATAACCTAACAAAAAAAAAACGTTACGTTAACGTTATCGTTATTTTAAACATTGCACCAACCCATCATACTGAAGTAAAAGTATGAATGGTTCAACGCTGCTTAAATAGAGGAAAGAGGCAAAGTTTAGTATGTAAGCCCAAATGAAACACTCGCTAACCCTATCATCCTAGAGTAAAAGTATGAACTATCCAATGTCGCTAAGAGAACGATAAGAGAACAAGTTTCTCACTCATGCTAGGGGTAAAAGAATGAACCGTCCAATGCCACCAAGGCAACAGGAAGAGAACGAGTTTTTTACTAACCTATCATTCTGGAGTAAAAGCATGAACTGCCGAATGCTACTATATTAAAGGAAAGAGGAAAATAAAATCCTTGCTAAACCCATCATGCTAGGGGTAAAGTATGAACAGCCCAATGGTGCTAAAGAAACGAGAAGAGAAGCAGTTTCTCGCTAACATATCATGCTAGGGGATAAAAGCCTAAATTGCCTAATGTCGCGAAGGCAACAGGAAGAGAATAAGTTTTCGCTAATTCATCATACTGAGGTAAATGCTTGGATTGTCCAATGCTTCTAAAGCAAAGGTAAGAGGAAAAGTTTGGCATATAAACCCAAACAAAATCTTCACTAGCCACGTCATGATGGGGGTAAAAGCATGAACTGTTCAACGCTACTAAAGCAATAAAATAGAATAAGTTTCTCGCCAACCCATCATGCTAGGAGTAAAAGCATGAACAACCCAATGCTGCTACACCAATGGCAAGAGGAAAATAAAATCCTCACTAACCCCATCATACTGGGAGTAAAAGTATAAACGGCTCAACACTTCTAAATCAACAGGAAGAGAATGAGTTTCACGCTAACCTACCATGCTGGGGGTAAAAGCATGAATCGCCCAATGCTGCTAAGTAAAGAGAAGTGAAAATTTGGCATGCAAGTCCAAATAAAATCCTTGATAACTCACCATACTGTGAGAAATAGTATGGCTATCCCACCACAAATGGCGACTGGTAAAGGCAAACCAAATCCATTAATAGTTGGGAGTTAGATAAAAATCCCATGACAAATCTGTTGTATGAGTATCCTTTCTCAATTATAAGGATATATCACTGTCCAAAGTTACAAAAGTAAAGGGAAGAGAGAAAGTTTAGCATATAAGCCAAACGAAATACTCGACAACTCATCATGCTGAGTTAAATAATATGGCTAGCCTATCTCAAACTGTACTTGGTAAAGACAAGTCAAATCTTTTAATAGCTAGGGATTTGCTAAAAATCCCACAGCAAATTTGTCACGACAGTATTCTAAATCGATTATAATGGTACATCACTATCCAAAGCTGTGAAGGCAACGGGAAGAGGAAAAGTTTGGCGTATAAGCCCAAAGAAAATTCTTGACAATCTCATCATGCTAAAGGAAATAGGATGACTAATCCAACTCAAACGACAGTTGGTAAAGACAAACCAAACCTGTTGATTGCTAAGGGTTTGCTAAGAATCCTAGTGAGGTCTATCTTCTATCACGTTAAGCTTTCACATCTGACAAAAATGCTTCAATCTCCCACAACTCCTCAGTCAAAATAGTCAAATTAACAATTTTCTCTAACAATCATTTCTAAATGATTTGGATCCAAGTTTCTATACACTCCCTGTCAAGTCAAAATCAAACCTCTGATGATAAAAATCCAAATTAAAATTTGGATTAGCTGCAATAGTAGTAATTCGGTTTTTATTGGTTTACTCGTCAAGTTAAATCTTACATCTGAAAACAAAACTTTTCTCATCACTTTTTCTCCCAATAAAGCCAGTGACCCTCCAAAATATTTATCATATTAAAATCATACCATTGATATCAGAATACAAAATCATATCAATTTTCTTTATAAGATCAATCCAACCAAATCATTTGTCAAGTTAAGCTTTCACCTCTAATAGAAAAGACAAACTCACAATTCATCGAGTCCAGCAATAAACCTCTGATGAACTTGCTTTTGACATTAAAGACATATTTTAAGTTGTGGGAGTACTTATAAAATTAATTAAAATTTTAATACTCATGATGTTTTGAAAATTTTTGAATTTTCATTATTCTTATTAGATTTTCCTTCAAAAAAATTTGACTTGTCGAAGCTACTATCAAAGCGGCTATTGATAGCCATTGACTGTAAATGCATACTGAATCTGCCCGAGAGTGGCTATCGAAGCTACAATTGTTGCAGCTGTCGATAGCGGTCAATAGCTACTGTCAATTATAACTAGCCCCATGAGTATTTTCTCAACCACCAAACCCTAGCTCCTCTTTTGCACAATAGCCACAGAGAAATTTTGTTCCCTTCCGAGAGCCAAATTCAACGCTACGAGATTTTTTTTCAAACTTTCACGAATCTCTCCACAAATAATTTTTCATTGGTTATTTTTTGTAAAAAGTAGATTTTTATCTAAAAAAAATCTAATTCTACAATTTATGTAAAGTAATTAGAGTAGAGCGAAGATGAATATTAATTTTTTAATAGATTGGGAGTAGTTGGGCTAAATCTTAATAAATTGTTGATGAATTTCTTTGATTAATTGATAAAATATGCCAATTCAAGGATAAGAACAGATAAAAATTATATCTTCTAGGCATAAAAATTCATAGGTTGTTAAAATATGTAATGCATATCAAATTCATACATTTAAAGTAAGATTAAGATGGTGTTTGATATATTTGGGGGAGGAATTGAAAATTTTGAAAAAAAAAAAAATAAAAAAAAATAAAAAATAAATATATATATATATATATATATATATATATATATATATATATATATATATATAACTTCTTTAAATATCATTTGCTAAGACCAATATTCTAATATTATTTTCAGATGGGACCAAGAAAAGAGACTGTTTCAAAGAGGCCAAGAGCATAACCATCAAGCTCTTCTCCCACACCAAAGCAGTGAGCAAAAAAGTAAGCAGGCAAAGAGTTGATGGAGAAATATGAGAAATTCTGACTCTGGCCTGAAAGAGAAGTTGACTACAGAAAAATAAATGAGCATCTTTCATTCAAGGCACTAATGCAAGGTGCAGGTTTGGAGGAATACATGTTGCACAAGAACATGCCGCCTTGCAACAAGATCATGCGTGAATTCTACGCACATTTGCAGCCAACAATGGGCGACCAACTTGCATTTTCAATAATTAAGGGCTGGGAGGTACCATTTACAAAAAAAAAAAAAAAAAATCTTATGAGCCATCCCCATTCCTGACGTACCTCATAAAGAACCTTCATTAAATGAAAGAGTTAACATGATACCAAGTGGCTGCCAAATGTTTAGAGAGCTTTGCACCAATATCAGCGATTATGTCTTCAATGAGAGCTATTTGAAAGTTGGTTACTTAAGGAAGGAGTGCATTTTGGTGTGTCCTTTTATCCAATATAACTTCATACCGTCTCCATGACAACAGAATTATATTCAAAGGACGTGGTGTTAACTGAATATAATTCTGGAATGGTGCCTATTTGATGTCGCCTTCATCATACACTCCACAGTAATCCAATGCATTGAGCAAGCCCATGAATGTATCCAACATCCAAGAACAACAAAACTAATTATAGTTCTACCATCTCTGATAATGAAGATTTGCTTTAGTAACGGAATCAATTTGTCATCAACTGATGCAATCCCCAATCAAATGCTGCCATTAATGGATATGATCGTTCAGAGGAGCATGACTCCACGGCAGACCAACAAAAGCAGTAGATACAACAAGAGGAATCAGAAGGAGCTGCTCCACGGGTGATTATGGAGAACAGGATTGTGATTGAGGAGGTGCAACAACTCATACGGCCTAACCATCCGAAGTCACACTAGAAAGTAACCAAGTATCGATAATTAATATGACCAACACGTTCTATGAAAGACTGCATATCATCGAGACATGACAGACTTGAGCGAAGCGACGACAAGAACATAACGTCCAACTTCTAACCAGGATGTACCGATACATAACTGGTAAGGATTCGACCCTCTCTTGATGAGGATGTGCCAACGTGATAGGGAAACATAGGGTAGTGCAAAAATGGGGAAAAATTAGCAGCATGTTGATGTCAACTACTTATGGGAGTGTAACTTATGGAGAACTAACAAAATCACGTGTTTTCTAACCTTAACTTCTTATATTATTTCTTAATGCATTGTTTGCATAGTGATATTATTTGTGCACTGAGGATACTACATAATTTAAGTTGGGGATAGGTTGATACACTTCATTTCACTTCACTTGATTGTATCATATGTATCATAACCATTAAAAATCATAAAAAATAAAAAATTACAAAATTTTTTATTTCTTTGAAGTACAAAATAAGATTTTACATTGTATATTTATAAGACTGATATCTTAATATTGAAGATTATATGATAATAGTTTTTATGTAATCTTGATTGTGAAATTAAATATGATAATAAGATATATGGATACTTAATATTTGAATCAAGTAAGCACTCTAAATACTTGCATAATAACTCACGAAAAGTTGATAACAAAGAGAAAATTTAAAAGGAAGCCTATATCTAATTGAAATGATCATGATAGGTAAATAAAGGTATTACATTATAATTGATTTATTAAGAATGATATCTTTTTAAATATCCATGTGCATATCTCTAATTGAGCTTGATATGGAAAAGAAATGAAAAGAAAAAATAAGATAAAATATACAACATTTTTGTTTTTATTTATTTACACTTATCCTTATTTCTATGAACCCAATATTTCTTGATGTATGTGGGTAAAATCACTGAAAACCTTTATGAGACAACACTCGTCCACTAAGATAATTAGTGTTTTAATGGCTTATTACATGTGCAAATCTAATTGTGATTCCTACAAAAGTAAATTAAAATTTATTTTCTTTAGGATTTATTTTATTATCTAACTTTGATAATTTTGCTAAGGAACTAGCAAAAGTCAAGTTGAGGGTGTAAATACGAGTGAAAAATGTAGTTAATTTAGTTTATTTTGTACATTAATAATCCAATTTTGGTGATTAATACAAAAAAATAATAATAAATTATTTTATTGATAAAACTCTCTACTTTAATATTTTCCTAGTGTTTTATAGCCTTTTACTAATATAAAAGGAAATCGAAAAATTAAAACATATCTCAAGTTTCAACCAAGACTGGCTATTTGATAGGTATGACTGTCAATAGCCATTTATGGGCTATTGATAGCCATCGACTTTAATTGAAACCTGAGAGGAGCTATTGATGGAGCTATTGATACGGCTATGGATAGCCACGACAGCAGAAGATTTAATTGAGAATTTCATATTTAAAGAGAGTTTCTTTTTAAATAGAATTCTTGTTAAGGTTTTTGAAAGGTTATAAATATCTGATGTAATTTAGAGTTTTAAATATATATAGATATACAGAGAATAGAAGGGAGATCGAGAGATATAGTTTAGAGATTTTATTTGAGTTTTTTAGGGAATAATTTATGTACTCTTCATAGTTATAAATAAAATTCTCCTTTTTCATATATTGATAGTTATGGTGAGTATGAGCGCTAAATCTCTGCATTTTTCAGATATGGTAACGAATCCTAGAAAATTTACTAGTATATATTTATTTATTTATCATACTTGATTGATTTATTTAAACTTTATATTTTTGCTTTCCTATTATCTTGTTAAATTTTAAATATAATTTTGAGTCTTTGATGATGTGTAGGCAGACGATATATTCATTACTTAGTTTTTTATATATTGTATACTCTTTAAGCACGCTATATGCTTAGACTAAAACATTTAATTTTGTTATTCATATACCATGCTTAGATTAATTCAAAATACATATAGGATTAATCGAGAGAGTTAACCAAATTATTAAGTTTACAACATTATTTGATTTTGTAATACAAAGATATTTTTTCTGGTTGTACAAAGACCACGTGATCATACAACTAAGATAAATAACCATAAGCATATCCAGTAAATTATTCTATGGGGAGTTAACTTACCTAACCAAAAATTTTCTTTAGTAATTAAAAATATTTCAATCTTTAGTTTTGGTCAATTAAAAATTCAATCTTTTTACTCTTTAATTATTTCTTTAGTGTCTAATACAATAATAAAAACGATTCTCGAGAAAACGATATTGGGTTACTACCCTTGTACTACTTGCCGATCTCTTGCACTTTAGAGTGTAGAATTTAGATCGCATTAACTAATTCTCTTATCCAAACAAATTAACTATGATGCTGTAGTTTCAAAAAGGACATTGAATCTATTAGGTTCACAATCAAATACTTCTTTACTCCCTTTTTCCTATCTTTCTAACATGCAAAATCACGATCACATCAGAAAGGAAAACTTATAATTTGATTTTTATTTAATCAGTCTAAGTATGACCTATCAAATAGCGTACAAACATAAATCACCAAAGACGTTGACTTTCATAAAACCAAATTATATCAGTAGAAATTTCTATAAGCAAAATTCTAAGAAATAATTCCAGATCCTATCTAAGCATAGACTATCAAAAAAGAGCTTAAGCATAACCGAAAGCATTAGATCTACAAATTAGTTTCTTTTAATCTTATCATAAAAAAATCATGTCATTTAATATTTTAATAGGAAGATGATATGTAAATTGCATGCCATGGTTGTTACCCTAATTTTATCTATATCTTTAAACTAGTAATTAGTTATGCATGCTTCTAGTTACAAAGATCATATTTTAATTTATGCTATGCATAGAAAAATTTTAAAATCCTAGAAAGCGATTAAAATTCTACTCTAGAAAGTAAATAAATCTATCTAATTAAGCAAATAAATATTACCTTCAAGAATTCAACAAATAATAGACGCTGAGGGCTATCAGGTTTGGTATGGCAGACGTCTTTCTACAGATCTCAAACCCTAATTTTATTAATTATAAAAAAGTACATCAAAACCCTATTTTACAAGGCCACAACTAATATATAGACCTTGGATTTTTCAAGCCCCTAATCCAGTTATGCCTATAAAATCACAAAATTACAAATGAGCCCACCAAACAAATCAGAGTCAAATTCCTTATCTTTGTTGCCAAATAGCGGCATTAACTGCTAAACTACAGTAGTCAAAGTTATCAAGATACTCCAACTCCGTGTATTAGTTAGCACTAAAAACCTAGCTCAAATGGGCCCCACTTTGCCACCATTTAGCAGCAAAACTGCTATCCTCTGCTTTGTAGCACTGGGTCATCTACCATCTTCTGTTTTCTTTGACATGATTGTATTCAACTTTGATAGTTACAATCTCTGTAATTTTGTAGCTTTCTCTTTTTTACTCCTTCTGGACTTGGGTTTTCTAGTCTTTTACTCATTTCATACCAATTCTAAACATACCTGAGTAACATTGTTTATATGCAAAAATAGATAAAATAAGGAACATAAATATGTAATATATAGAACTTATCATATCCCAACATCTATCTTTTACTAGTTCTTGAGCAAAACTTAATGCTAAAAAGAAAAGAGAATCCTAATTCACTTTTGTAAGAATCACGGTTGTACTTAGCACGTGTAATAAGCCGTTAAACTCCTACGTTACCTTAGTGGTGAGTTTTATCTCGTGAGAGTTTCCAACGATATTACCCACAAACATTGTAAACAAGGAAGATTGAGAAAGGAATAGAAAAGAAAATATGGATAACTAAAAATCAAGAAAACTAAATTTTTCATGTCAAAAGAAAGAAGAAAATCTTTTTGGTATTTTCTGCAATTAGTCTCACTAAGCTATAAAATACAGAATGTATTTAGATCATTAATTTTTCAAATCAAACTTTATGTCAAATATACTTTTTATTTTAATAAAAAATGGGAATCCTATTTTTCAGTAACCATTAATAGATAATTTTTTGGCTCCTATATATTTACATGCACTAGTAATGGTTTATTTCAGTTTAGAACTCCAACTCTAACTATTGATTCATGTTTCTCTTTAAAATATATTATATATTTTTATATGTTCTTCTTAACTTTATTTTACTATTTTTGTGAATATTTTAGCTTTCATGCGAATATTCATTCTTATTTAGGTGCAAATATCTGATTATTTAGATCATATTCAATTTCTTAATGATGTCGTTCGTATAAATATATATGCTTCGTGAGACACATATACCCCACTGCTTCATATTTTAGAAATTTTATTTATTTATAAATATCATTGTCTTAATTCTATGCTCACCTCTTTATTCTTATTTTTTTTTGTGTAGATAGCGAAGAATACTCAATTATTATCGTTTTTATCCTTAACTTAATAAACAATTGTGAAGTGAAGAAAAAATATATAACTATCTCAAAATTACTATTAGAGATATCTATTTTTCAGATTTTTATTTTCTTTATAAAATCCCAAGTGTATTATGTAATCTACTCTCCTATTAAATCTTGAATCTAAATTGTTAAAATATAAAAATAATTTCCCTCAACCCTCACTAAAACTTCGGAGTTTTGGTACAGTGGACGGGTCTTTCAACATGGTATTAGAGCAACCCAGGTTCGATTTCTGTCGGGCGCGCATTTAATTGCGGGTTTTTTTAAAAAAATTATACCACTGCGTAAAGCCCATGTTTTTATCCAAAATGGGCGTTCAACCTGCGGGGGCGTGTTAAAATATAAAAATAATTTTCCTCGATCCTCACTAAAACTTCGAAGTTTTGGTGCAGTGGAAGGGTTTTTCAACATAAATAAACTCATTAATATGTACTATTTTGATTTCTTGAAGAAAATAATCATTTAAAATTTTTACTTTTTTTCAAAAATATAACAATTTTTTTTTACTTTTTTTTTTATCAAAAAGAACCTAAAAATTCCAAGTAAAAAAAAATAAAGAAACTCAAAATTCCTTAAAAAAAATTAAAAACCTAAAATTAAAATACATTTTTTGTAAAAAAAAAAGTAAAACCTATCACAAGGGAAAAATAAAGAAACTCAAAAATCATAAAAAGAAAATACAAAAATTCCTAACTTCTCCCCCACACCTAAATTCATGTATGCCCTCATACATGAATTGGTGGTGGCCTCTTTGTCTTTTGCTTGGGTCACCGAGTGCACGCTGTGTATGTGTACTTTAATGCTATATTTTTCCCAAGTCCTTTTCAAATAGCATTTAAGTGTTCATTAGGATGTGTGGGTCTTGCTCAATGAAGACATAATCCTCCCCCTCTTGTGTAGGATCGGAGGCATACACGTGTTTGTCAGTGGTGGTTTAGTTCCAATCTTTTGCAGCTCCAGCATGATAAGTGACCATGACATGCTCACTTCCTATTTGTACACGAGTAGATGCATAGTCATCAAACTTAGCAGTATATATAAATGTACAACATAATTATGTAATTAAATATAGTAAAGACAACCTAGTTCTTAACCACATTTTGACATCGATTATCATGCAAAAGTTTGGATCTTGATTCATTATGAAATCAACAATGTGAATTGTGGGTATATTAAATGATGACCGTATGTTCTATATTCATTATATTCTGATTGATCAAACGGCAAGTTGCATTAGTATTACAATTAAATCTTGTTGCTGATCCCCCTATCTCCTATTATTGCGCAAGTGGGGCTCATTTTTGTGATGTATTCCTCAATATCATATGGGGTTTAATTCCTTATTATGGATGATAATATCTGTTGCTACAGAGATTGTCCCTACGTGCATCGTGAGTGTCCTACCCCGCCATTTGAATTTGCTGGATTTGTGAGCATCCAAGATATTGGACTTCGCAAACCCGGCATAAAATTCTTCGACAAGGGCAGTATGTAATAGGATGTGGGCTGATAAGTTAAACAGTCGACCCAAGTAATTCTAATGTGTATGCAAAATAGACCGAAAATATTGCAAAAAATTTCCTAAAAATTTACTCCACAATAAATCTAGTCATGCTTACAGATATGTAGTCTAATTTTGCAAAGATTAAAGCGGGAAATGAGCATGAACCTCCCCTAGAATTTCAGAAGGAGAACCTCAAATTTTACGTCTATTTGGCGGTGGACTCCGCTAGTTGACGGCGGATTCTGCTATTTGGCGGTAGAGCTTTGGAAAATAGGCTCCAACCTTCTAGTGCTGGGCCATGCGAAGGTAGGGAAGCTCTGGGCAGACTGGGTTGAGAAAAGGAGGTGGAAGCTGCTTTGGATCTAACGAAGAAGGCTTTGGAGGAGATGGGGGAATTGAGAGGTTATAAGGGGTTATATAGGAGTTGGAAAATTTCTTCCAGCGCCCACTATACTCACCTTTTTGCTGCAGTACTTTAAAAATTTACCTTTAAGCCAGCATCTTTTTTTTTTTATTTAATTTTTTATGTACAAAATAAACAACAAAGTCTATTATACAAGTATTTTACATTCCTTTATGCATAGTGCGATTGTGAAGAGTCACGCTCTCGATATTATCGCTCATTAGAGATTTCTTGAATGGCTTTAGTCATTACCCATTTACTTTGAATATGTTTCCATTCATGGGATTCTCGATTCAATTGTACCGTGATGATGCACAGTCCGTACTATATACAGACTACTCCATCTTAACCTTAACTTTCCAGAAATATGTGTAGTCTCGGATTATATAAGAGAACCTTTTGTCCAGGTGTGAACGATTTGCACATAATCACTTTGCCGTAAAACACTTTGGTTTTCTCTTTATAAGTCTTAGCACTCTCGTAACCGTCCATCCTTATCTCGTCAAGTTCATACAATTCAAGCCTTTGCTGCTCGCCAGTTATTTCTAATTTGAATTTTAGAAATTTAATAATCGATAAAACCTTGTACTCAAGCTCCACCAGCAAATAACATGCTTTGCTATAAATCAAACCATATGAAGACATGCATAGATGAGTCTTGTAAACGGTATGCTAAGCCTACAATATATCCGCTAATTTACTCAGCTAATCTTTCCTATTGTATTGCACAATTTTCTCTAATATTAGCTTGATTTGGCAATTCAAAACTTCCACTTGCCCACTAGTTTGTGAATGATAAGGTGTAACCAACTTGTGGGTAATGGAATATTTTCTCATAAGCCCTTCAAATGATCAATTGATGAAGTGGGTTCCGTTGTTGCTAATGATACCTCGAGAAATGCCGAACCAAGAAAAGATGTTTTCTCTCAAATACTTGACAATAACGTTATTGTCATTCGATTTGGTGGCAACTGCCTCAACACGTTTGGAGACATAATCCATAATAATCAATATATACTAGTTTCCAAATAAGTTCGGTAATGATCCCATGAAGACTATTTCCCTTAAATCAAATATTTCAACATCAAGGATATATTGCAAAGGCATCATATTACGTCATGTAATGTTGCCTACATGTTGGCATCGTGTGCATGTTTTGCAATATTCTTCATAGTCTATAAAAAGAGTAGGCTAATAAAAACCACTTTGCAATACATTTTTTGTTGTTTTCCTGGACCAAATTGTCCTCCACAAGTGAGATTGTGACAAATATCTCATCCTAATCTTAAAAACATCTTTTTTAAAAACAAATTATATCTAGTAGATAATCTTATAAACAAAAGTAAAGAAATAAATTTCAAACCCTAATCTAAGTATAGGTTATCAAAAGACCAAACTTAAGTATAACCTGTCAAATAAATTAGATTTATAAGTCTATTATCTTCAATTTATTTATAGGAAAATCTTGTTAATAATTCTATAAATAAAAACAACGAATATGAATTTCAAATCTCATCAAGTATAGATTATCAAAATATGAATTAAGTATAATCTATCAAAGAATTATGATTTACAAAATCTATTTTTTATTTATTTATAGAAAAATCATGACTTTATTTCTTTTTAGGAAGAAGATGAGATAAATACATGTTAGATCTATTAAACTAATTTCATCTACATCCTAAGGCTAAAGCAAATTAGTTACTCATACTACTAATTATCAAAAACCTATATTTATTTATGAAAGCCATGAAAATTTCTATTTTTCTAGAAAGTAAGATAAAACTATACTACAAAGTAAATAAATCTATACTAGAAAGCAATTAAATCTTTCTAAAAAGTAAATAAATATTTCTACTTACTAGAAAGAAGTTGAAAACAATGGCACACCTCTAGAGCTTGGTATTGCAGCCGTCACCCCTTCGGCAAACTCTAATTTTATTAATTATAAAGACTAGTAAATTACATCATAAAAAATCCAAGTTTACAAGGATACCACCAATATATAGGCTTCGAAGAATCAAAACCTAATATGAGTATAAGTGAGTAAATAAAAAATAACGTTGAAAACCCCGTAAAAATCATGATATATGGGCCCATATTGCCACTATTTGGTGGCAATTGATGCTAAATGGAAGCAAAATTTTGATTTCTGGACATCAACTTTCTTCTACATGATGTTCTGCTCCATTATGTTTGATATAAATGACTATATTGGATTTAGGTCTTCTACAGCTTTCTAATCTTCTAACTTGGATTATTTTTAACTCTTTTCTGGATTTGGTTTTCGAATCTAGCTATAAGTTTATGTCATCTCCTTATAGGAATAGGTTTATCTAAAAAGCACACTAAAAATACTCAAGTAGCGTTATTTAAATATAAGAATAAATAATATGTAGGCTATAAATATGTAATATATGATACTCATCACTCCTTATTAGGTATGCATCATTGCATGATCTGGTCTGGACAATATTTGAACAAGGATCATCCCAATAAAAGAATTTTATTTAGGACAAAAATCTATATTGATCCTGTTTGGACCGATGAGATGGAATCTTTTTAGTCACAATATAGTTCACAATGTAAAAAAATTAAGGTTCACAAGTTAATGCAAGCAATTGTTCATTACGAAAATATTCGTTTATGGGGAGCAATATATGGAGCGTTGGGCAAGCGAGATAAGTGATCAGCTATTAGACTATCTGCACTTTTTTTTGTTAATATCTCCAGATCAAACTCTAATAATAAGAAAATCCATCGAATAAGCCTTGCTTTTGCATGTTTCATGGTCCACATAATTTCAAAGCAGTATGGTTAGTATATACTAGGATCAGAGATCCAATCAAATAAGAACAAAACTTTTCAAGAGTAAAGACGACTACCAGTAGTTCTTCCTCTGTGGTAGAGTAGTTCAATTGAGTATCATTTAATGTTCAACAAGCATAATAGATCACATGTGGCTGCTTATCAATACGTTGTCCAAGAATTGCACCAATAGCATAATTGGATTAATCACACATATGCTTAAAATTTAGACTCTAGTTTGGCAAGCGCCTCTTTGAGTTGTTCAAACACTCTTACACAATCAGGTGTTAAATTGAATGACGCACCCTTGGCTAGTAGATGTGACAAATGCCTGGCAATTTTACTAAAGTCCTCGCTGAGTAATCTATATAATTCAGCATTGCAAAGAAAATATCGCAAAATTTTTCCTCGATTGTTGAGGTGGAAGATTTGTGATCAGGTCCATCATGGCTCTATCAAACTCGATACCATTCTTTGAGATGACATGTCCTAACATAATGCCACTTTGTACCATGAATTGACATTTTCCCAATTGATTCTCAAATGCTTCTCACAGTGATGAGTCGAAACTAGCTCTAAGTGGTGTGAACACTCCAGGAATGAATCTCCAAAAATAGAGAAGTCATCCATAGATATCTCTAATAATCGTTCAAGTATGTCAGAAAAAATACTTCTTATACACCTTTGGAATGTGGCAGGTGCATTGCATAACTAAAAAGGCATACTTCTACATTCAAAGGTGCCGAAAGGACATGTGGATGTCCTGATCCTCATGAGTGATGGGAATTTTGTTGTAACTAGAGTAGCCATCTAAAAACCAATAGAACTTGTGTCGGGTCAACCATTCAAGCATCTGACCGATAACGGGCAAGGGAAAGTGACCATTCCTAGTTGTAGCATTAAGCTTCCTATAATGGATACAAACTCGCTATCCTATTTGCATGTGCATCAGGATAAGTTCGTTTGCATTACTCTTAATTACAGTGAATCCAGACTTCTTAGGTACTACTTGAACCGGGCTCACCCACACACTATCTAAGATAGGATGGATGATCCCATTGCAAGGCACTTAATAATATCATTCCCCACATTTGCCTTCATCACTGGATTCAACCTATGCTGAGCTTCTCTTATAGTCATGCGTATCCAGTAGATGAATCCTATATTGCACTATGGGTGGACTGATCCCCTTGAAATCGGCCATAGTCCAGCCTATGGCTTTCCTATGCGCTTCAACATTGAAAGGAGTGCTTCCTCCTTAGCCTCATCAAATTTGCAAAGATAATGTCTGGTAGTGTAATGTCTGGTAGTGTATCATATTCATCTAAGCAAGCATACTTGAAATGACTCAGAAGGATCTTCATCTCAACCTAATGTGGACATTCAATCGATGGTAGTAAGTGAACTCGTGGTTCACTAGTCCATGGCTATGGAGGAAGTTTCCTTCATGTGGAAAATACATAGTTAGATGATTCATTAAGCATATTCGAGAATATACTCTCATCAATTAAATTATCCAGCTCATTAAAGAATTCCTCCTCAAGGTGCCCACCGGATAAACCTTGTATGGAATTGACGTGTAGGGGCTCATCATGTGGATCGGTATCACGCTAGATTGAATACATTCAACTCAAGTCTCATGTCTCCAAAATACTGCCACATAGACATGCTCCGGCAATTAATAATAACATTACAAGTGGCCAGGGTTGGTCATCATAGAATAATTGGGAAATGATGCTATGGACTCACCAAAGGCTAAGTCTCAAGAACTATGAAATCGACTCATATGGCTTTCCTATGCGCTTTCAACATTGAAAGGAGTGCTTCCTCCTTAGCCTCGTCAAATTTGCAAAGATAATGTCTAGTAGTGTATCATATTCATCTAAGAAAGCTTACTTGAAACAACTCGGAAGGATCTTCATCTCAACCTAATGTGGACATTCAATCGATGGTAGTAAGTGAACTCGTGGTTCACTAGTCAATGGCTATGGAGGAAGTTTCCTTCATGTGGAAAATACATAGTTAGATGATTCATCAAGTATATTCGAGAATATACTCTCATCAATTAAATTATCCAGCTCATTAAAGAATTCCTCCTCAAGGTGCCCACTGGATAAACCTTGTATTGAATTGACGTGTAGGGGCTCATCATGTGGATCAGTATCACGCTAGATTGAATACATTCAACTCAAGTCTCATGTCTCCAAAAAACTGCCTCATAGACATGCTCCGACAATTAATAGCAACATTACAAGTGGCCAGGGTTGGTCATCACAGAATAATTGGGAAATGATGCTATGGATTCACCATAGGCTAAGTCTCAAAAACTATGAACTCGACCGGGAAAATGAATTCCCCAATCATAATCAAAACATTCTCAATCTTTCCCATAAGCTTTTCATAGACATATCGGCTAGCTACAACATAATATTCGTAGGTCTCAAATCCTTACTACTGGTTTGCTAATTAAGGTAGAAAGTTGGTACTTGCTCTTAAATCTAGCAAGGCACTCTTAATCATTGTACTTTCTATAGTCCAAGAGACAGTAGGAGTTCCAAGATATTTGTACTTCACAGGTAACAACTAGGAAGTATACAAGAGATATTAGCAACTATAAAGACTTTCTTTGGAATAGTTGTTATTATCTTTTTAGTGCACAAATCCTTTGGAAATTTTGCATAGGCAAGTACTTGTTGGATCACACCGTGAAGAGCAACATTGACCTTAATTTGCTTGAACAATTGAAGAATGTGCTCGACTTGAGGGGAATTTTTCTTTAGACAATTTTGATAGAGAGCCTTAAACTTAAGAATATGGTCAATAGGAGGGTTAGATGCTAAGGAGTCAGGCTACACTTATGTACTAGTGGGTATTGTGTGGGATGACTGTGATGATGATGTAGCGTGAGGTGATGATGGAAGAATCAGGAAGTATAGCCAGTAATGCAATATGAGTGTAATCAAGTGGCATGCTACATGATTGACAACCAGGTTATCAAATCGAAGTGTGTGAATGACACTAACTTGGTTGACATGCGTCTAAATGGTGTTAGAGGAATTGGCATTAGGGTACGTTTAGGGTTGACTTGGAAAGGTACATTTACCACGTTCACTCATTTGACTCATAAGTTGTCCAACCTGCTATTTTAAACTTCTAATCATCTAAGAATTTACAAGCAGGTGTTGGTCAGTTCTTCGAATAAAGTCAGTTGATACTTTCATAAGATTTTGCATTGAGTGTCAAGGTTGGACGAGGCCTTCAAAAGATTCTCAATGTTCTTCTCAAGTTATGGTAGTCGCTTCATGTGATCGTTATTAGACCCCTGCCCTATTGTGGATAACAGTTATTAGGTGCAAGTAGTCTAATCCGGTTGTTCCTATGGTTTGTAGCAATCATGTGTTGACAGAAACCCATATTTGGCCTTGGGAACTGACTAGTAGTTAGAGGTTGTATGTTAGAGTTGGGGGCTCCTATATATAGCCCCTAAATCCAAGAAAGATTTGGGTGGTTCTTCCAACCTAGATTGTATATAGGAGTGTACGGATTGTTCATAGTTGGGTATAAAGCGTTAACGTTATTTGGAGTTCTGCAATTGGACCCACAGGATTCACTAGAAGTGGACACTCCTCCATAACGTTATTTGGAGTTCTGCAATTAAACATGTGAGAGTTTGTAATTGATTCACTTGACTTATTTGTGGAGCACTAAGAATTTCTAACGCTTCAATTCTCCTCATAAGAACTGCATCTTAGCCTCGACAACTATAAAGCTTTAATTCTATGGATCTCACCCTTATTGTAGAAGTCAAAGTGCTAGGCTTCTCAACAGGATTATCACACTTCATAGTTTTCCGTGCTATGTCCTCTACGAAATCCCAAGTTTCATCATCATTCTTCCTCATAAACTACCCCTGACACATGGACTTAAGAAGAGGTTTGGAAATGTAATTGAGTCCTTCGTACATGATCTAACACAACTGTCACTTTTCTATTGCATGGTGGGGGCACCATGCTAATAGATCTTTGAATCGTTCTAGATATTTCCAAAAAGGTTCTCTTTGCACTTGATAGAATTGATTGACATTTTTTCTCTTGCTATCTTAGGCGTGGGATAGTATTTTTTAAGATATACTATTACAAATTCATTCCAAGAAGTAATAGAATTAGTTGCCATGCTATATAGCCACTTCTTTGCATTATCTTTATGGCTGAATTGATGAACTAGAGTTGTGTCGTCTAACAAGTCTTGCAATTTAATCATCATGCATACTTCCTGAAACTCACTAATTAATAGATATGTGTCCTCAGAATCAGATCTAGTAAACTTAGAAAGTATGTTGATGTATTGTCATTTTAGCTTACAATTATTACTAGCAGCTTGTGGAAGTTTAATGCATGAAGCTAATGATGTGCGCAATGGATAATAATAATCCTGAAGGATCGAAATTGGTTCATCTATCTTTTTACCCATGATAATATTTAATCTCACAAGTCGACCAAATTTATCATGGGTCCAATATGGCATAAACCAATGTAGATGGATAAAAGTGTAAGTGACCTAAAACTAATGCAAGAAGTGTCGAATATGGTGTGGTGAGATAAAAAGCGTTAGAAAAGTGGGCAATGTAAACATGACACACCTACAGTTTACATGTTTTTAGAAAAGATCAAGGCCCAAATTATAGGAAGGAAAAAAATTGGAACAGGACAAAGATATACCTGCCATTATTTGGCAGTTTTGACTGCTATTTAGCGGCAAAACCTGGGGGCTTGGCTTCCTGGCTTTTGTAGCAGCTCTTTATTGCTCCTCTCATCCTTTTATACTGCCTGTACCTTTACTTCAAGATCCCTGCACACTTAGCACATACTGTTAACTCATTAAACTCAAGAAAAAGCAAGAAAGCAATATCGATCCCCAACAACGATGCTAAAATCTTAATGTAAAATCTATTACTGCAAGCGCAAGTGTTAATTATAGTGCAAACAAGTCATTTCTATAGAGAGTTAAGGTGATTTGCTATCTTATTCTCTTATCCAAGTAAATTAACTATGATGGTCTAGTTATTGTTTCTGTAGTCTTGAATTATAGCCTAGTATTCGAATCCACTAGGTTCGCAATTGAACACTTAATTTACTCCCTTCTTCCTATCAATTTAATATGTACAATCATGATCACTTTGAAAAGAAAATCTTTTAAATCGATTTTTATTCAAACACCCTAAGTATGACCTATCAAGTAGCATGCAAGTAAAAGCCATGAAAAGCGTTGATATCATACAAACCAAATTTTATTAGTAGAAATTTCTATAAACAAAAATTTAAGAAATATTCCCATTTCTTACCTAAGCATAGACTATCGAAAGAGAGCTTAAGCATAACTCATCAAAGCATTAGATCTATGAATTGGTTTCTTTCAATCTTATCATAGAAAAATCATATTTTTTAATATTTTAATGGGAAACGATATAAAAATTGCATGCTATGTTTGTTACCCTAGTTTCATCTACATCTTAGAACTATAGTAATTAGTTATTCATGCTTCTAGTTACAAAAATCATGCTTTTTCTTATGCAATACATGTAAAATCTTAAAATCCTAAAAGCAATTAAAATCCTACTCTAGAAAGCAAATAAATATTACCTACAAGAATTCAACGAAGAACAGAGGTTAAGGATGGTCGACCTCTGGTATGGCGATTGTCCATTTACAAATCTCAAACCCTAAATTTATTAGTTGTTAAAAAGAATATAAGAACCCTATTTTACAAGGCCACAGCTAATATATAGACCTCGAATTTTCAAAAGCCTAATCCACATGACTATAAAACTATAAAATTACAAATAAGGCCTCAGAAAAATATCATAGTCAAATTCCCTTTGCTGCCATATAGCTATATTGACTTCTAAACCATGGTGGTCAAAACTTATCAAGATACTCCTACCTTGTGTATGAGTTAGCATAATCTTGGAGCTAAAGCTTGAAGTTTTGGAGAAGATGAGGAAGATGGTAGAGGAGGATAAAGGGGATGAGATATGAAATGAGGAGGGGGGGATTGAGGCTTGTGTAGTCAAGGAGTAGAGGGGGAATGGGGGTGTGCATGGAAGAGGTATGGGAGTATGTACTCTCCCAACCACCCTCATGTAAATTACATGAGTGCAATTAGTCATTATTTGATTGAGATCAATTGATCATGCTATAAGGCAAAAACGAAAATAGAGGAAAGAAATAAAATTAGAAGAAATTACAAGTGGTAACTTTTAAAACGATAGTGTTATTATAGGGCATAATGTCGATAATGAAATGAAAACTCTTATTAGCCCAAATGACATATAGCTTTGTATTTAGTCTTAGGCCCATCTTCTCAGCAGCTGACTTAGAAATAATGCTCATATAATACCTCCATCAATCATAATTTATCACTCTTATAGGTATGGAACACATTATTCCTATGCTAGTCCTCATCTCTAGTTATATACAAACTCCTACAATATGCAAGTGTGCACCTATCCCTCTCGAATCATCCTCAACATTATTAAATCTCCTTAAGCTTCATAGACTTCCTCCTCAGTCCCATATTGATCTAATCCCTCATTGAATGTCATTAATAAGTAGACTCATCATGGGACACTGGTAAGTAAAGTGATAAAAACTATCACACTTAAAGCATTCTATCTGTTTTGAAGCATGTTTTGAAGACTCACTAGTTATGGTTAAACCTTTATATCCATAGGAAATCATAGTGGTGTGTAACACTATTTTCAAGCTGCCATTTGGGGTACTCCACAGCTTTGAAGGTAGACTGCATATCATTGCGAATAAGTCGCAATGTTTAGAGCTTTTTAACTTATATGCTTCCTCAACATAATCTATGGTGTTGGATTACTTAATATTGGAGGTCAGGTTTGAGTCCATTGTGAAACCTATAAATGGTAAGGCAACTATCTTTCGGGATATTATGCCAGTTCATTAAACTTACTCATGTCCTCATTCACATCATATTTCCTTGTCTTAGTTTAGACAAATTAATCAAGAAAGTGGTACCTAAAAGTAGGAAGAAAATATTTCTTTTAAAGCTCTTGTCTCATTTCCATATTCCTATCAGTTTGTATCTCTATTTAGTCGTCTCTCTAAGACATCCAATGAACATAGACATCCAATATATTTTAGCTGTTATAACTATATCTTAGTAAAATGGACCTTATGGGTCTCCAACATTTTATACCAATAAAAAAGATGGTTGATATCCACTAACCAGTCACAAAAATACTAAGAGTTATAAATGCTATCAAAACTAAAGATATTTACTAGGACCTTTGCATGATACCATGGCAATGCTCATTCTCAATATCCTCAATATATTTATATTATTATCTCTTCCAAAAGTGTGATCTCTATTAGGTCTACCCTTCATTCCTACAATTATTTCCATTAGGATGTTGTATATTGACTAGTGTTTCTACATCAAAGCCTGCTCAAAGTTTTTAGCTACTCTCTCTAATCTCATGTAATTTTGCCATGAGATCAGTGATTTTTTGGTCTTCTATCTTTGGAAAGATTTTACCAGTATGAAGCATGCAACAACTATCCTATATAAGTGTGAATGCAGTATCAACCAAACACATAGTTGATTATGAATATATTTTAGACACCAAAACTAAAGTGTAACTATATGATCAAAATAAGACATCCTAACAGCTAAAGTTTATCATATGCCGGAAAATGCAATTCCTGAGTAAGCAATAAAATGCAACCTACAAATGAAATCACATGAAAAGTATAGAAAATGATGAACACATCAATGCAAAAATTGATATCTTGGATAGTTGGTGCAATTATGACTTATCTCAATTCAGCAGAGTAATTAAAACTCACACGAAATATTTATATGGTAGTTGGAAGCTGATGAGTTCCATATATTACATATTTGTCCCTCATGTTATCTATTTTTGTATATAAAATAAGCTACTTGGATATATTTTGTTGTCTTTTTTAGGTTAGGTTTATTGCTATAAGGATTAATATGAAATCAGCAAAAGACTAGGAAAATCGTTTCCAAAACAAACGAAAAAGGGAAAACTACAAAATTAAAGAATAGGAACTATGAAAGTTAAATACAATCATGTCCACGAGAAAAGAAAACAAGATGACCCAATGCTAAAAAGTGGAGGACCAGGAGCTGCAAGTTTATAGCTAAATGGCGGCAATGGCCACCAAATAGCGGCAAAGTGAGAGCTTCTCTAAGACAAAAGTCTTTTCAAGACTTTTATCAAAGCCACTTCTTCAAGCTCATGTATCTATAGACATATATCTATCTCATTAGAGATTTTCTATTTACCCACAACGTTTTGATCTTTCTAACTCACCGAGCTCCAAGAACTCATTCTTTGGGTGAAACAAGGCAAGAAATCATGTTTTCTATCTATCTAGTAAGATTTTATACACTCTTGCATTGTCTTAGCAAGTAACCTTGTTGTATAGCATGGTAGCACTAAAATGGTCATATTTTTGGAATCATAAATTCAATTTAGTTGAATCCTTTCAAACTGAAAAATAATATAATTTTCTATAATTTTCACTCATTTCTTTCCTTCTAGTTACCTCTCTAACTCCTTCAAAATCGGATTCAAAGTCGATATTTGTGTAAATGCGGATCTGTTCATATCTGGACACACTTTCAGTTTATCGATCATAAATTTTGATATTAGAACTCCAAATGAGTTAACTTTAGTTTTATTAAAAAGATAATTCAATTTACTATAGCTTTCATATATTACTCATTACCTAATTCCACCTCTAACCCTGTCAAAACTAAGTTAAAATTTGAGCTCCATTCCAAAACGCAAATCCTTTGATCCGCATTTGGATCCAATCTGCTAGGGTGCCAGCCAATCTGCTAGGGTGCCAAATGCAAATCTGTATTTGATCCGTATTTGGATCTAACCCATTTGGGTGCAAAATGTAGATTATCTTGATCCATGTTTAGGTCCAAACCCCAAGGGTGCCAACCCATGCATCGGACTCGACCTGCATCGGACCCGATCCGCAATTAAGTTCCAACTTACACACTAGTTTTCTAAAATTTCATAACTTTTAATCTAGGTTTTCGATTGAGCTGATTTAAAATTCATTGAAAAAAGAATTCAATAGTCCACAATTTTGATAACTTGCTGCCTTTCTAATTCACACTCTATCCTATTTAAATCTTAACTTGAATTTGGAGTTGTTACAAAACTGCTAGGTTCTTATGTAATGTTCCATAAACCTATGATATCTTTTAGTCCGCATCACCATTAGGCCCATTCTAGAATTGTTTGAAAGAGAGTGTGGTTCTCTATAAATTCCAGTTATACTTTCTATCTTAATTCTAATTATATAAAAGATAAAAATTATTAAATTCTCAATTATTACAAGACAACTAAATAGTAATGGGATATTGAAACTTCTCGAGTTTACAAACTTTGCCCAACCACGGAGTCCAGCTATAAACTCTACCCCCATTAGACTTGCATGATTTTCGTTTCATTTTGATTATTTGATTTTTACCTTATCATTCAAACTCCACTTAGTGCAATCATCTTTGCTAAATTAACCAATACTACTAATCTCCACCAGCACAACGAATCCCTGCCAACTCTATTCTCCTTGCCAACCCTCCTATGAGATTTATTCAAAAATTGTTCATTATTTTTTTAAAGAATTAGCTTGAGGTCAACTTTATTACATAGATGCATAATTTATTATTTTCCTATTGTAGTTGCCCCACCTAAATGAGGATTTATTTGTTAATTCTTAACCTTTAAGATTTGATGAAAATGGTTACACTTGACTTGAATAACCATTGCGCCATATATTAATTCGTTCATATGATATCCAGATAATCACTTTACTTGTATCACGTATATATATTATATTATATTATTGGCATGCCTCTTGCTCTGCTAAGAAATATACTTGAATCTTGACTTGCTTGTAAAATTCCCTCTTTAGACATAACTTGACTTCTAATGGACGTGATACTGACTCTGCATGATACTGCCAATAACTTGACATGACTTAATTCATGAACAAATATATAAGTAAAACAATAGGGTACAGGGGAACTGAATGGTGGAAATATGTATTGTGGAAGTTAGATTACACAACCCCATCGGCCTCATATTGTTGATGTCTATTTCTGAATGAAAGTAGCACTTAGCGGTGTTGTTGGTTCAGTGGAGACCAACGTCTTAGCTATGATTACGGGTATGTAGAGGATACCACTAGCTCTTAGTGGTGCAGTTGATTCAAGAGAGACTAATGTCTTAGACGTGATTTTATATATGCACGGGATGCTGCTACCACTTAGTGGTGCAATTGGTCCAAAGGAGACAAATATTTTGGTCGTGATCCCCTTATGTATGGGATAATATAGCACATAGCAGTGTAGTTGGTCTAAGAGAGACCAACCCTTGGCCGTGATCTCGAGCATGCATAGAATAATACTAACACTTAATGGTGCGGTTGGCCCAAGAGAGACGAACATCTTAGTCATGATCCTAAGTATACACAGGATAATAATAGTACTTAATAGTATAGTTGGTCCAAGAAAGACCAACATCTTGGCCATAATTTTGGGTATGCATAATATAAATGGGTACTTAGCAGTGTCGGTGGCCTAAGGGAGGCCAGCGTCTATGGTCGTAGTACCAGCTATTTATGATACACTTCTAAAGCACGTGTGATTTATGCCCCAATTACTTCCATCAAGTGCTAACTTAGTACCACATAGAGATTGAATACCTAATGAGATTGATATTATCACATTATGCTTAACAGAGACTTCTTCTGGGTTGTCTGAGTATTTAGCATATTTCTAGACCATCCTAGGACTTAAACTTACATGCATTAATTTAATTATATGTTTTTCTATATCTCGTTATTTATGACATTTGTATGTTGCTTTGCATCTTTTGATGAGGAAATCATACAAGAACAACAAACATGGATAAAAACCCTATTTTCTCCAAAATAATGAGCAATTTGAATTCTCATTTAATAAAAGTTGGGGTTACATGCTATTTTCTTTAAATTAATGAGTGACTTAAATTCTCATTCAAATTGAAAATTAAACTGGGGGTTACACCCCAACTCTTTCCAAGTGAATGAGGGTTTAAATCTCCATAAAGGGAGTTTTAAGTGGTCAATTAAACTATAATTTAAGCCCCTAAACTCCTATAAAAAGCCAAATTTAAGGCTAAGGAGAGGATTTTCTATTAGGTTATCCACCACTTGTGCAAGAAGAGAAGAGATTTCTATCTCTTAAAGAGTTTTAACTCTTTCATATTTATCATCCAGAGATTTCTATCTCTTAAAGAATTCTAACTCTTTCTTAATAAAGAGATTCTAATCGCTTAAAAAATTTTACTCTTTCATTTTCTAAGCCAAGCAAGGCTACTTCAGAACTAAGAGAAGATTTCAACTCCAAAGTTCAGTAGTTAAATCATAAAAGGTAAATATGATCATCTTGAAGAAAGCTTAAAAATAAGAGTTAAAATTAAAATGCAAATTATAGAGAGGAGATCCATATTCCAAACAATGAGGGTAAATAACCCAAATACGGACGACTTTGAAAACTAAATCCTAAATTATTAAGTAATTTACATTTTGAATCCAAAATGCAGATCACAAGGAGACATGCGTTTTCAGTTCAGAAGATAGAGAATCAAAAATTAGTTTGGACTCGTGGAAAACACAGATTATCAACCATGGACTCATCTGCATTTCTAGCCAAATAGCAAAAATGTGAACTCGATGGATCACATTTCAATTCCATAACATTGAGGGACAAGTCGTTCCTAAAAAGAAGCAAATGCAGATCAATGAAAGCCATATAGGTTGTGAAAGGATCCAAACGTGGATCATCGACCAGAGAGAGATTCATGTTTCAAGCCAAGAAAAGTTAAAATGTGACTTCCTTTTGGTCGCATTTCAATTCTAAAACAATGAGGGAAAAATTTCCCATTTCAATTCAAAAAGGAATCATCAACTAAATAGAGACTCTCAATTCAAACCAAAAATGGCTAACATGCAGATCATCAACTAAAGAGAGATATTCATTTCAAGCCAAAAATAGCTAACACCAAATCAGCAACTAAAGAGAGATTCACATTTCAAGCTAAAAAAAGCTAAGATGCGGATTATCGATCAAAGATAGATCTGCATTTTGAGCCAAAAGAGGCAAAAATGCCATCTCATTGTGTCACGTTCAAATTTTAAAATCTTAAAGGGTATGAATTATCTCTATTTTGACCCAAACGCGGGTCAAAGAATGTAAAATGAATTGCTAAAACCTAATAGCAAATCCTCAATTAGAGAGATTCGTTTTTCACAAAATAACTAAAACACAAGCCCCTTATGGTCACATTTGATTTTACATAGAAGGACAAAAACCATTCTTACTCTTTTATGCGAGTTTAACCCACATTTTAAAAGTTTCAAACATAGGGCGCTTTTTATCTCAAAATATTGAAAGATAAAAATTATTTCTTGTTCCAACATAAATGCGAGTTTAATCAAGCAAGACATATTATTGAGAGCCAACACACGGATCATTGATCATAGAGAGATCTGCATTCTAAGCTAAACAAAGCTATCTTATGGACTATCAGAAATCCGTATTTTAAGCTAAGTATAGCTAAAATACGAGCCCCTTTGATTCGTATTTTAACTTCAAAATCTTAAAGCATAAAATCTATCCTCACTTGCATCGAAACGCAGGGCTAAGCATAACAAATGAGTTGTAGAAAGTTAAAATGCAAATATAAGGATGAAATTCACATTTTAATTACAAATCCAAAGGATTAAAGACTTCAGTAATGAATATAATGGATTAAAGATAGGAAATTAGTCCTCTATTAAGAGACTATTAGTTGGATAGTTACACAAATACACAAGCCTCAAAATCTTTATAAATAGCAAAGATTTAGGCTGAGAAAGGCATTGGATTATCTCCATTTGAGCACTTGTGCTAAGAATCTAGAGTTCGAAAGAATTTTTCTCATCCTTAGCTTTCAACAGCTGCCATCACAAGAGTTCGTGATTGGATCATCAACATAGAGCAAGATCGTCCTCTAGGGCTACAAAAAAACTCTAGTCTTAAAGAAAGAGGAATCATTTCCTCATCTTCTATAAACTGACATCTTTTATGATTGTAATTCTTTCTTGAATTTCAATAAAATTTAAATTTATAACAAACAGAAGATTGGTGACTCTACTGGAGAGTTTTATTATCTTCCATGATACGATCGTAGCCCATTTCTATAAGATTCTTATTGGTACCATGGTCAAATCACTTGTCATCGAGTTTGACCAGGAGAAGTACAAAGAGTTCTTCTTTTTTGGCTCTGCGAACCCGAAATCTTTACAGAATACCACAAGATTTCAACAAACATAGCCTCTAATGAAGCTCAAAAGACTAGTCCAAGACAATATGCCTAAGGACTCTAAAGACCTGACTAGTCTTAAGGAAGGTGAAACTTCCTCGGGGCCTGTTTCACCAATGACTCTTCCTAATATCAAGGAGATGTATCGGAATCAATCCCTACAATAATACAGGAAAATGATCGCTCTCTGACTTGTAAGGAGATAATCTTGAAGAGGAAAAGGCTCCTCTAACCTCCACTATGAAGAGGAATCTAAGAAGAAGTAAGGCACGCACTTTTCGCAGGGCCATGAAAGAAAAACCAACTATTGTTGAACCAAGTGAGGCTCCAGTTTGCATGTGGAGATCAAAAAGGGAAGTGGCAATCCCTAACAAGACACAGATGGGTTCATTGTACTTCTTATAAGAAACGTTGTTCACCCACTAGGAGGTTCTTTTGTAGCTCAAAATGTGGATCATACTTCCTTGTTCCAAAAAAACAACACAGATCTCGTATTCGCATTTTTGAAGTCAACGTGGACCGCAAAATTGTGTTCCTAAACATAGATGCAGATCTCAAACCCACATCTCAGAGGACAAATGTGGATCTCTCATCCACGTTTCTGCAAAAGCTTCTTCTGAAGCTAAAGACACAACCTCTAAGGCTCACGGACCTTCAGTCCCAATTACTCTAGCTTAATCAGAAGCTCATTCTCTAGCTACAAAAGCTAAAGTTAAGTTTGCTCTAGCAACCTTCAATGAGGTAAATTCTCATACCTAGAAAATACTTTTTGGACAGGATATTGCCTCTCTTAATAATTCTGCGAGTTCCAATATAGGAGATCTTAGGGATTTTCTCACTCAAAATTAGAAAAATTTCAAGTTTTTCACTGTCATTGCGAATAGCTGATCAATGCAATGCTTTCTCATTGCCACTATAAGACTCAAATAAAGCTATTTGTCTTCAACAAACTCAAGTTGTTTCTAGTGCAAGCACCAAAGAGGAGACAAGGTAATGACAAGAATTTTCAGAACCAGAATAGCCCAAAGTATCATCCAATATGATCAATCTTGGGAAGAGAAAGAGAACTAAAAAAATTCCTCAATTGAATTCTTCAGACTCTGAACATTCCTTCGGCTTGAAAGGATTGTTCAATGAAATTCGCAGTGTTTTTCCAAAGCACCAGAACTCAAAAGGGAGTTACAGTGCCCTTGGACTATCGAAAGCTAGCTAGGATCTCCTCTGATGAAAAAGAAGAGATAAACTTATCTATTGTAGAGTTCCAGACATTCAATTCATTTCTGGAACATATTGCCTCGATGTATATGGTGCATGGGACCCTACAGAAGTTCATGAAGAGAATGGATGAACATGAAAAGATCATCCATAAGCAATAAAAATCTATTGATGAAATCAAAGAAATGTTGCAAATCATGAGTGAAGGAAATATGAAAAGGAAGATAGAATCTTCTTCCAAGGGTCCCTGCATCCCTAGAAAGCATAAAGGGAAGAAAAAGGAAAATGAACGTTATACTCCTATTATAGATGGGGAAGATCATGAAGAACATAACAACTGATTTGAATTCTCATATCACCAATCAAGGAATTCAGAATCAAAAGGCAACCCACATGCTATTCTCATGGAGAGTTTCCAGGACTAGTTGAACACTTTTGTTCACAATAACGACTTGCAAGAGTTAGGGGCCGTAAATCCATATCTAATGGAATAATAATGTATGCCATTCTCGTATAATTACAAGTTATTGAAGTTTGACTCATTTAATGGTAAAGAATCACCAAATCAACACCTTTACTATTTCAAATCACAAACAAGATATTTGGCTGGAAATGATCCTATCATCATGCGAGTTTTTGTTAGCACCCTTATAGGTCTAGCATTTGAATGGTTATGCGATTGGAGCAGGAACCATCAACACATGGAATGACATGGAAATGACCTTCTTGAATAGATTCTATGAAAACAATATGGAGATCTCAATGCCAACACTTTTCGCTACAAAAAAAAGAAGGGGGATTTCATTCGAGATTCCATCAGAAGGTTCCGCAACATTTCTTAGCAATGTCCTCATGGGATGCTGCAAAAATCCTTAGTGTAAACCTGCAAACATAACTTTTCTATAAAGATTCTTGCTAGGATGGGAGCAACAAAATCCACCATGTGAAAGGAACTAGCAAAGCAAGCTGAAGAAGCAAAAGAATTGCACAATGGCTTGAAGCTAAAAGAGGAAGACTAAGAAGAAATAATCCAGCAGCACCTTTGTTGTCTTCCCAAAAGGAAAGAGACAATGGTAGTAGATGTCTCAAATCTAGCCAAACCTCCTATGAGACTCCTTCAGCATCAAAAGTTTCTCAAAAATAATTGACTACAATTTAAAACGTCTACTCCCAAATGCAAGCGATCGACAAGTAGTATAAGGGTAGTAACCCAAAATCATTCTCTCGAGAATCATTTGTTAATTGTGTGACACTAGAATAAATTACGAAACTAAAAAGATTAGATTTTTATTAACTAAAAAATAAAATTAAAAATGGAAATTTACTTATATTAAAATTGTTAGTCAGATGGATTTAACTCCCCACAGGATAATTTACTAAATATATTTATACTTTTTTATCTCAATTACATAGATCACGTGGTCTTCCAATAACTGAAAAATAATTCAATTAAGCACAAAATATATAAAGTTGTGAACTTGATAATTTGATTAAATTCTCCCAACTAATCATATGAATTTTGAATTTATCTAAGCATGTAATATGAATAATAAAAATAAATATTCAAAGTCTAAGCATACATAGTAACTAAAGAGTTTACAATATATTTAAAACTATATAATGAATATATCATCAAATTATAAAGCATAAAAAACTCAAAATTATATCTAAATCTTTTCATAGATAGCAGAGAATAAAAATATCAATTCCATATAAAATAATTAGAATCCATAAGTATATAAGAATACAAACAAGTATATCACTTAGGGTTTGTTATTCTATCTGATCCAACTCAAGAATTTAGCTACTCATACTCATCATAGTCATGAATAAAAAGAAAAAGAAATCTTTTATTTATTTCTATAAACCAGTGCAAAAACTAAATCATGAATCTAAAGCTATGAAAACTCTTTATTATTCTCTATAAAATGTTGTTGCAGAACTTGAGATTCATTGTCTGTTTTAAGCCTTACAAGCACTAATAAAAAATCTATTTATAAGGAAACTCTTAATTCTTCTCAAAAATCCCCAGAAAAAGGATCTGAAGCTACTCCCTTCAATAGGCCTATCGACAACTGCACTCGAGTGTGGTTTACAGTCGATGGATGTTGACAACAGGTAAGTGGCTGCCGACAGTCATTCCTAAAATGCATAGATTTTCGCTGATATTTGATATATGTTTCGATACTTCAATTTCCTTGCATATAAAATCATGTAAAAATATTGAAAAAACACTCAAAAAATATCATAGTGAGAAATTTAATTAATAAAAAAAATTTCATTAATTTCTTGTATTAATCAATAAAATTGGATTACGCTTGCACAAAATAAACTAAAAATATTACACTTTTAAAGCTAAATTACACTCCCAACTTAAGTTTTGCTAGTCTCTAGCAAATCTATAAACAAAAGAAAGCTAAAGACCTAAAATAAATCATAACTCACTTTTGTACGAATCATGATTGCACTTAGCACGTGTAACAAGATATTAAACCCCTAGGTTAACTTAGTAAACGAGTGTTGTCTTGTGACGCTTTCTAGTGATGTTACCAACAAACATTTAGAAGTGTTTGAGATTAAGAAATAAATGAAAAGAAAAATAAGGAAAGATGTAAAATAAAGAAAAAAATTACTATTCTATTAACTCACTATATTATTACATATTTTTGGTTTTCATTTTTTTCCATATAAAACTTAATTAGAGATATATACATAGATATTTATGAAAATACTAATCTTAATAAATTATTTATAATCTAATACTCTTATATATCTATCATGATCATTTAAATCATATCATAGATATACTTTTACTTTCAATTATTCTCTTCTATATAAGTTTGTGAGCATGTAAATAAGCCTTGTTAAGTCTCAAACTCCATTCAAACTTATAGGAATCCTTTTCTATATATGTATATTTTATTTTTTTCATAAACACTTGCTTTTAATGTCGATATTCGTACTTACCGAGACACAAATGCATAGTTACTCAGCTCATGACTATAATAAAAGTTCATAAGTATCATTCATGTGAATACAAATACTTACCAAAGTGACGAACCCAACTACTTAATACTTACTTTCTCTTATTTATTATATATACTATATATATTTGAAGTAGATTGCCTTAAGTACCAGGCTTACCTCTTTTCTTTAGTTTTTTTTTTATACATATATGATAGGTCTCCCTTTTAAATTTTCTCTTTGTCATCAACCATCCATGACTTATTGTGTAAGTGTATAGAGTGTATACTCGATTCTAATCTTAAATATCCATGTATCTTATTGTCGGATTAAAAATATCAATTAAGATTGCATAAGAACCATTATTATATAATCATTAGTAATAAGATATTAATCTAGTAAATATGTAATGTATAATACTTCTAATCTTACATTTTACTTCCAAAAAAATGAACATTTATTAAAAAAATTTGTTAAAATATGTTACTTAACTAATAAAATACAGTGCATCTATCCCCTCCCCCAACTTAAATTATGCAATGCCCTAAATGCATCAAAAATATAACTATAAAAGTAATATACTAAGAAATAGTTTAAGATGTTAAGGTTAGAATATACCTGGCTTTGTTGGTTCTTAGAAAAAACTCACCCCCTTTTATAATCGATATCAATAACATCTCTGATGAAGACATTCTTGTCACTTGCGTCTTTGATACCGGCAGAACCCCTAACTCATCCCTTCGTCCTCATCTGTAGAAACAGGAGTATTCTCACCAACCATTCATTTGAATACATTGGTGAGAAGTCGATAATGACGTTGTTGACAATGCTTGATTTGGGCTTGCCATTTTTAAAGAATGCTCATTCTCTCAGTGAAAGCATTTGTCATCTTTATGATCGACTAGTTTATAGCATGGAGTGTTACTTCATCTGGTTGGGTTGTTGCACCTACTGCATCTTGTTGTTTTGCCCTTGTTCGACATGTTCCTGATCTTATTCTCCATGATCGGTAGGTTGGGCAGTTGCTTGTTGTTGCTCTTGTTGCACATGTTGTTCCTACTGGGCGTGTCAGGCAATCATGTTTTTTTTCATAGTGATATCTATAAATGGTTGCTTAGGAGGTTCAAATGTATCATCTCGTGATGAATAGACTCTATAATTCATTCCAATTTTTGTAATCAGAGATGGCAAAACTAAGTGAGGTTTTGCCATTCTCGGATGCTGGATACGCTCATGGGCTTGACCCATGTATTGAACTACCACGATGTACATAATGGATGTGACATTGAATATGCGCCTTTCCAAAATTATGTTTAACAATACTACATCCCTCGAAATAGTTTCATTATTGCAAAAGACGGCAGTATGTTATTAAATATAACGACTTAGAAGAAGTGCTCCTTTCTAACATAGCCAACTTTCAAAAAGCTCTCATTTAATGCAACATCGCTTAAATTCTTCCAAATCTCTTTGAACCTGTGAGAGCCGCTTGGTATCTCATTCATGATATTTACAAAAGGAGGGTGCTCTTCATAAATATTGGATATAGGAATTGTCCTTATGATTTTTTTACCTGTGAACGATATTTTCCTACCTCTAACAATGGAGTATCCATGTTGATCTCCCATTGTTGATTGCAAGTTAGCATAAAACTACGCATGATCTCATTGCATGACGGTGCACGTTCATATCTTGCATATACTTCCAACTCTGAGGCTAGCATTTGTACTCTGAAGGCCAAATATTTATTTATATTAGAATAATTAACTGAATGTTTAGGCCAAAACTTGAATCATCATACTTCTCCAAGATTTTCTTCTTTACCTTTGCAATTCTAGTTCTTTGTAGAGAAAATAGGCCAGAGGATTCTACTCTTGGCTTCTTGGAAACTATCTGTTTTTTTGGTATCATTTTGCAACAATTAGTCAAAAATACATAACTTAGAATAATTATTATTTTGAAATCTATGCATGAATTTATCATATAATTATTCTATTTATTATTTTTCTTTTGGTTAATTTCTTTTTTTCATATTGTATTTTTTATTATATTATTTTAGGATTAAATTCATCCACATAATTCTATATTTTTCCAATTTTTTCTTAAAAAATTATTAAATTCTACTATAATGTGATTATTATTGCATGAATTTGATATATCATATTTACACAAGCAACCCATGAAATATAATGCTAAAAAGGTAAGATTTTTTTACTTTTTCTACCATGATTTAAACATGAAAAGCAATAATTTCATGAAATTCGTCAAAAATCCTCATAACTTTGCTAAATGAAGATCTAACTTTGATTTACACAAATTCGTTCATATAAATTGTAGATATAGGTTTTTGAGACAAAAATCTATTTTTTACTAAGAATAAATCTACTAGAAATCAAAGAGAAGAGAGCTTACTCTTATGGGGATTGATGGAAATTCAAAGAGAATTGCACGAGAATATCCTTGACTGTCGAAAGGAAGAATTTTTGGGCATGGGTACTGTTGAAAGAAATTAGGGCTTCGTTTGTGGAGAAAAAAGAACTCTAAGATCTATTTATAATTGTTCCTATCTGTCGAGCGGCAGCCGCTTCGACGGTGGCTTCAATAGCTGCTCTCAGCCAGGCAAACTTTTGCCTTTACAGGAGCCACTGTCAATAACGGATTCGACCGCTGCTTCGACAATGGTTCTCTTCTACATCAAGCCAAATATTTTTTCAAATTTTTTGTTAGTTATTGTTAGTTTCTAAACTAAAATTATTCTTAATATCTAGTTGTAGTTCCTAATTCTAAAATTAATTTTAAACTAAAAGTTAGTTCCTAACTCTAAAGTTGATATCAATAAAATATTTTTTTTGAAATTTTTTAAAAAGGAAAAGAAAATTTTGAAAATCATTGAAATCATCATAAGTATGAAAACTAAGTCATCTTAATATGTCATCTTCCCAATTTAAAATACACATTGTCCTCTATGAATCGATATATTCATTTAATTAATCAAGAACAAGTAAAAATTTAAGAGAGAAGAGTTTAGAAATTATATCGGTCTGGTACTATGATGTGAAAAATCTACTGCAAGTGTACAATGTCAGTGCAGTGCTTTACAGGTCGTTCTCATATGGATTTAGGGTGTTTTTGCGTTCTCACTGATTCTTTAGTCCTAGCGGATTAACGATGGTTTTTAAGTTGGATTTGAATTATTCTAATTAGCCTAGAATATAAAATCTACTAGTTTCCAGTCATGTATTACTTCTATTATCTTCTTCCTATCATAAAAATTGATCTTTTAGTTTTAATCTTTACTTAAATTATTCTAAGCATGTGTTACAAGTGGTGTGCAAGTATAATGCAACAAAGATACAACTTTTTATAAAAATAAACTAAATCATTAGATAACTCTATAACAAAGATGAAAAGTAATAATCCCAAACCCTAACTAAGTAAAGCTATCAAGAAATCTAATACAAGTATAACCTATAAAGCATTAATCTACGAGTTGTTATATTTTAACCTTTTTATTGAAAAATATTATCTTTATTATTTTATTTAGAAAGAAAACACTAAAGAGAAACTACATGGTGGATTCCTAGTTTTATCTACATCCTAGAGCTAAACTAAATTAGCTACTCATACTTCTAATTAAAATGATCATATTTTTCCTAGAAAGTGATTAAAGTTTTACACTAGAAAACAAGATAAATCTATCTAGAAAGAAATTAGAAGAAGATTACCTAAAAAAAATGATGAATAGAAAAGGGTACCTCTGGAGTCGATATGGCGGTCGTTACCCCTTCAGCAAACCCTAATTTTATTCAATAAAATTCGAGTACAAAGTTACAACATAAACCCTAGATTACAAGGATACGGCCAATATATAGGCTTCGGAGAGTCAAACCCTAATTTGAGTACAAGTAAAAAACTACAAAATTACATCGAAACCCCATAAAAATCTCATAACAAGTGGGCCCCACTTAGCCGCCAACTGGTGGTAAATACCGCCAAATAGCGGTAAAAGTAGCTCGTCTGGGCTTCAACTGTCTTCTAAATAAATAGTTTATTCTTTTTCTTTGATTGGATTGACTATATTAATCTTTAACTCTCTGTAGTATCATGGTCTTATAGCTTTGCTCATTTTTAACTCTTTTCTGGACTTGATTTTTTAATCCGGCTCCGAGTTTATGCCATCTCCTTGTAGGAATATGTTTACTTGAAAAATACACTAAAAATATCCGAGTAGTATAATTTATATACAAAAATAGATAATATAAAGGCTATAAATATGCAATATATGGCACTCATCATACTCATAATGTAACAATCTGCAAAACAAAATTGTTAATATAAAATATATAATAATATACATAGTATCCTCATTTAGCAATTATCAGTGAGATTTTGGAGGATTAACTATATCGTAATGCTTTGGAAACTCCAAGTAGTTCTTCAATCGTTTCCCATTTACTTTTAACGTATGAGTATTCTTTGGATTTTCAATATCAATTTAGCCATGTGGATATATAGTTTAAACTATGAACGGTCATATCCACCGTGAATGCAATTTTTTCGAAAGTAGATGAAGGCGTGAATCATATAGAAGTACTTTATTATAAGGTTGAAAAACATGGTGTGTGATACGATGCTCATGCCATATTTTCATTTTCTCCTTTGTAGTAATGGAGTAACTGTCAATATCTTTGAGGAGTCTTCGGACCTTGTAGGCTAATTCGATAAAACTGCTGCACTAAAAAAAGTTGTGGTTGATTTTCTCGATGTCATATTTGTCGTTGAATCTCTGTAATCGATCGGGATAGCCGAATATCCAAATTTGATATGGCTAAAAGAACTTCGTCTCTTCTCTTCATCCAAGAGTGCTAAATATCTGAAAGATAAATAAATAATTATAATTTATAGTTGTAGCTAGTTTGTCGGTGGAAAACCTTATCATTGCTGGAAGTTTGTGCTATTGTTCTTCTTCTTGCAGTCTGAAGCACAGCTAGTTCATAAGCCCTTATTCGACTTCTTGAATATTGCATAAGCCTTTCTTCATAAACTTGAAGAGTTTTGGATAGTTGTTGTAAGTTTTGTTAATATGTGCTCTGTTTTCTGATAGAATTTTGTTGATTGTCTCCTTGTGATCAAGTATCATTGTCTTTATACTCAGGAAAATTTATTCGGGAAGTGCCTGTCTAGTTCCTCGAAAGTTTGCTCTCTTTTCGCCTTTTCTGATAGAGCTATCTCTTTTCCATTCTCCATGTTGCTTTGTAAAAATAGTTATTAAAGAAATATATATTTGTTATTTATTATTTTTATTATTTTTATTATTATTATTTTTAATCGGTCTAGACAACTTCTTGTCGAGTAGTTAATCCAGGCATGAGTGGTATACCCAATTTCTAGTTGTTTTCCTTTTTCTTTGGTCTTGGACGTAGATCTTCTAATAGTTGTGATAGTACTGGATCTTCATAGTTGACCCCGGCGCTGGATCTTCTCTCGGCTAATTCTTTTATTTCCTTAGTTTTCCTTTCACTGTTGCTTCTCGTTAATAGGGCTTGTTTTGAATTATTTTTGATATGTAGGTTATTTCTGAAACTCTGTATTTTTACCCCTCCAAAGTGTTTTGATATCGTGAGATCCTTCATATTTATCAATCTTAGTTTTATCTCTTCTTCAAATGGCTTTGGTTCAAATATCTCGATTATCTCTCTTTAGTTTGAAACAGTTCTAGCCTCTGTGGTTTCGATCAACTCATATATCGTTGTGTATTTTATGGTCAGATCATGTGACTTAGTCTTCATATTCATTCTCTGAGTTTTAATTTTTAGCCGTACTGTATCTATTATGTTTATATCCGTTATAGAAATAAAGTAGGGTTAGATGTTGAACCGTTCAGTCTGATTTACCAGATTGGATTGGAAACTACCTATTAGTGCTTGATGGCAGTTTGTGAATTGATTATCCATGACAAATATTATTATAGGGATATCTATGCCAGCTCTAAGCAGTGCACTAACTTTAATTTGGATTAAGCCAATATGGATATATCAAATTTCTGAGTATTTTTTTTCCACCTTCGCACCTTTTCTCGGCTGAAGATGGGGATATCTACTCATCCTCCAACTGACAGACTTGCAGTTGTGTTTCCATTGAAGTTTTCAATTATTCTTCTAAAAAAAAAATTAAATCGTGAGACCTTATATGTTTGTCTTTTTTATTCGTTAGTATTTCTTCATTTTTTTCAATGTCTTCTAGGCTAAAAACTGGTTCTCTTCCGATCACATCTCCTAATATTATATTGTCTAATTATGATATTGGGGTGTGATAGGACCTGACTCGTTGTTCATCATAAAGATCTTTTCAAAATCTGAATCACTTTCAACCTAAAGCTCGTATAGCATTACATCCGAAGGGGAGACTTCTTCTCCTAGACAAAATTCTAAATCTTTTTCTTCCATATATTTTATCATCCTCTGAGCATTTTTTTTCTTCCTTTTCTAGGATAGTCTCTAGCGAAGTATTCTTAGTCATCATGCACAAAGCACTTGCACTCCTTCCTATCATTTTGGGTAGAGCCTATCATTTTGGGTAGAGGACTCATCATGTTTTCTGATATATTTATTATTTTTGATAAATCCTCTGTTCCTCATCCATGGCCTCCAACGGAAAAAAATTCTAGACATTAGCTTTGGTATATTCTCTTGTTTCTCTTTTCCTATCTTCTAGCTCTCCTTGGTTATTTTTTTCACAACATTTCCTTCCTTCAGAGGAATTACTGATTGATTTTTTCATTTTTATTATAAGATTTTATATTAAGACAGTCATCCTGTATTATTTGAAGTGTGTAATGGATACGTTGCCCTAAATTATCCCTTTTCTTGATTTGTTTTAGGTAATATGAGTACCCATTTCGTGTTTTAGTAGCTCATGGGCTTGGGAGTTTGTGAAAAAAAATGCGTCAAGCCAATTTTGTGCCTTATCATATTCTAATTTGTAAAAGTATTTTGAAAATATTTTGTAGTATTCTTCAAACTAACATATTTCACATAATTCAATTTTAGACAGCATGTAAAGATTTCTTCCTCTTAGACTTTGTCATCTATGAATCCACATATATTTTCTTTTATGATTTTTATGAAGTCAGTAAGTATATCCTCAAACCTAATGAATTTGTCATCTTCAACCCATTCTTTTCGTTTACTTTCCCCTCTTCCAGATTTATCCATTATTTTATCTATTGCAAAACATCTCCTTACAAAATTTCCGTGATGTAATTAACAAACCTTTGTTTATCCCATGTACCTTCATGATTCGTGATTACGATTGTTAGAGACTATGCCTAGTCATCTATAGTTTTTTGCTTATCCTTAAAGTGTACGTTAGACAAATTCAGATAAGTTTCTCCTTGAGATACACTTCTTTTTATTAGATCATCAATCCTTAGATTTGTTTCCCATTTGCAAATTATTTATGTTTAATGAAACTTTGCTATCTTTACTAACATGTATCAACTCATTGTCAGATTCGTTATTTCCTTCAGATTCATCTCATATTCATAATATATAGTCATCCCATAGTCTTCATCCTCTCAATTCATGATACTCTCATTCTCTAGATCTTCATCCTCACTTTCTAAGTTGTATTTCTCAGGGCAAACTTAAAATGGTATAACAAATCTTCATTTTGGAGATACGTCTCTTGCATTCTATTCACTAGATAGTCTCTCTTGAATAGTGCTATTTGGTTCTTTATACAGCTCTTTCCAGCAATTGATCAGTTCAATTATCAGGTCATACTCCTGTCTGAAGTATGTTCTTTTGACTTGCATTATATTAATCTTTGAACTTGGTTTCTTTTATTTTGAGCTAGTTCCTAAACCGTTGATGCGATTTAACCTCCCCACTATTTTCTCATTTGTTATTTTTGCCTCACATTTGTTCTCTTTTTTATTGGAAGGCTATTATCATTCTCTTTATATGCTTGTTCATCCTCCTCAGTTATATTATTTGTTGCACTAGATTCAACCTCTTCCAAGATCAATTCATATCCAAAATAACATAATAGGTTTTTAATTTTTTTTCGTGATTTTTCTCAAGCTGACAAATTAGATTCTTTCTCCCTTCTATAGTTAGATTAGGATTTTTACATTGTTCCTTCCATCTCTCCATTTGAAGAACTACCTCATCAAATCTCTTTTTCGAATACCTTGAGGTGTATACAATGTCATATAAGTCATAATATGTGATGTCATATAGACTACAATTAGTTCTGTATATCTCACAATTGCAAAGGTTATCAGTAGCTATCTAAGATATTAGTGGGCAACTAGCTCTGAGTAGCCTACGGTGCTTAAAACCGCCTCCTTAGGGACCCTACAAATGCCTATCCACAAAAATAAAGAGCACAAACAGGAATCTAAGTTTTAAGATTATTCAAATCTAAGAAGGAATACTTAGAATGAATGTAGGATAATTCTTATGCAGTTTATGAAAGAGTAAAAATCGGTCTTACAGTTAATTTGACTCCATATATGGGCTTAATAAGGACTTTTCTAAATTATCCCCAGGCTTCTCCAATTGTTTCAGAATTTTCCTGATTTATTTTTTAATATTTCTAAATTTTAATGATTTTTGGTGATTTTTTACGAATTGTTTAGGAATAAAATCACATAAAATAAAATAAATAGAAATCTTATCTAACACACCAAACAGAAAGCTTATCACACAAAATAAAACAAATAGAAAGCTTTTCTAACACATCAAACCAAGTATTACCTACCTTATAATAATTCAAAATATACTGTACATACCGGAATAGTAAACATCGCACTGAAGATGCTGTACAGACTGCAAATCCCTCCTGCCCAATAAGGAATGGCCGGGCTCTGGTATGATGCTATTCTAGACTCTGTGGTTTGGGTCAATTCATGTATTGTTATGTATTCTATGGCCAGATCATGTGAATTAGTCTTTATATTCATTCCCTGAGTTTTAATGTTTAGCCATATCGTATCTATTATGTTTGGGTCTACTATAAAAATAAAGTAGTTGGATCGGATGTTGAACCATACGATCTGATTTACCAGATTGGATTGGAAACCACCTATATGGCTTAATGGCAGTTTGTAGATCAATTATCTATGACAATTGTTATTATGGGGATATCTATACCAGCTCTAAATAGTACATTGATTTTGATTTGGATTAAACCAACATAGATATATCAGATTTTTGGGTACTTCTTTTTCCACCTTCGCACCTTTTCTTGGCTAAAGATGGGGATATCTACTCAGCCTACACTTAGAAGTTCATTTCTTTGATTATCAAATTTGTCTATATCCTATCTGGTATAGAGCATCAGCTTTACTCTAATAATTATGTTTTCATTCCTTAGTTGTATCTTACAAAATATCAAATTTCGATCCCATAATTTTAATAGGTTCTTGCTAAAATTTTTACTGAGGGTCTTGTAAAACCTTTGGGTTTAACATAATTCAAAACTTCTTCACATCTCTTTAATAGGTCTCCTTTCTTTGAGCTATTTTTTGAGGGAGAAAAATCCTTTGAACACTTATATGTCGGTCCATCTAAAAGGGGGATGTTAATTGTGTGACACTGGAATAAATTAGGAAACATAAAAGATAAGATTTTTATTAACTAAAAACTAAAATTAAAGATAAAAATTTACTTATATTAAAATTGTTGGTCAAATGGATATAACTCCCCATAGGATAATTTACTGGATATATTCATATTTTTTTATCTCAGTTGCATAGATCACGTAGTTTTCCTACTATAGGAAAATAATTAAATTAAGAACAAAATATATAAAGTTGTTAACTTGATAATCTGAATAATTTTTCCTGATTAATCAAATATAAATTTTGAGTTTATTTAAGTATGCAATATGAATAACAAAAATAAACATTCAAAATTTAAATATACACCGTTCCAAAAGAGTCTAGGGTATATTAAAACTAAGAACTGAATATCATCAAATTATAAAGTATCAAAGACTCAAAATCATATCTAAATTCTTTTAAAGATTGTAGAGAATCAAAAATATTAATTCCACATAAAACAATTAAAATCCATAAGCATATAAGAATACATGCTAGTAAATCATCTAAGATTTATTATTCCATCCAATCCAACACAAGAATTTAGCCACTCATACTCATCATAGCAATGAATAGAGAGAAAAAGATTTCTTTTATTGATTTCTTTGAACGATTACAAAACTAAATCTTGAATACAAAACAATTTGAATATAAAACAATACAAACTCTATATTGTTCTCTCTAAAACATTGTTTACAAAACTTGACATTCATTGTCTATTTATAGCCTTACAAACCCTAATAAAAATTTTATTTATAATGAAACTCTTAATTCTTCTCAAAAATCCCCAAAAAAAGGATATGCGGCCGCTCCCTTCGATAGGCATATTGACAGCTGCTCTCAAGCATGGTTTATAGTCGATGACTGTCGATAGTAGGCAAGTGGCAGTCGACCGTCATTCCTAAAAATCAGCAGGCAAGTGGAAGTCGGAAAATTATTCCTAAAAATGCACAAATTTAAGCTGATATTTGAAATACACTTCGACACTTCAATTTCCTTGCATATAAAATCCTGCAAAAATATTGAAAAATACTAGAAAAATATCATAGTGAGGAATTTGATTAATAAAAATATTTTTTCTATTACTTGCTTGTATTGTAAACAAAATTGTATTACGCTTATACAAAATAAACTAAAAATATTATACTTTAAAGTGTAATCAACAATATTCTTTCAAGAATGAGCATACCATACTATCTTAATTTTGCTCATGAAGAAAAATATGTTGAAGTTACCAGAGGCTAAATAGCCTAAAAAATTAGGAAAGGTTGATGATCCTAACTACTACTTGTAACACAGAATCATTAACCATCCTACTAAAAGCTACTATATTTTGAAGGATACGATACAAGCTTTGGTAGATGCAAATAATATTAAGTTGTTACCAGAACAAAAGAAACTAATAGCAAATATGGTCCTTTTCAATTTGGAAAAGCTCCAGATTAAATAGAGTCAACCATACAGGACGGAGTGAAAATAATTCCTAAATGTACATAAGGATTGTAAATTACAATCCTCATCAACAACAAAAGAAAAGATTGTCTCCTTTCGAAACATCAAAAGAGAGATAATGTGGATATATCCAGACCTTCTCAAAGATGAATAATGGATTTCAAATTCATCCAAGAAGAAGTCTAAAGGAAAGGCACGTACTTCCAACGCTATCACTGCAATCCCTAAAAATGAAGCAGCAGTCCATCCTCTTACAGATTCAAAAAAGGATGTGAAAGAATCGATGGCGATTGAAGAAGACCAACAATAATAACCTATTGGAACTCATTTAGGAAGAAATTACTTTAAAAAATTATGATTAAGTGGTTGAATCTCAGCTTCTAGAGAGGCGGAAGCAAAACGAGCTCAAGTTTGACAAAGCTCTTAAAAACAAACACAAAGAAGTCACGGAATACCCCAAAAAGCCTTTCTGATTTGATGTATTACCATAATTGGTTAATATTCCCAAGAGGATCAACTTGTATGAACTCCTAATGTTGTCCAAACAAACAAGAAAGTTTTAAAGGAAGCTCTGCAAGACTCAGAAGTATTTCTGGCTTAGATCTCAGAGATGATAGAGAGCGAAGAAGAATCTGTAAAACATTCTACCAAATTTCTAAGAAGATACCTTGCATAATTTTTACTTCAGAAGATATGCAAGTAAAGAGTAACAAGCATCATCGGCCTTTATATTATAAAGGCTATATAGGTTCAATAGAGATTGGCCGAATTCAAGTCGATCCTGGATTTGCTTTAAGCATAATGCTAAGAAGGATACTGCGATATCTTGGAATCCATACAAATAGGTTGGCAGCTAAAAATACAACTATTTTTGGTTTTAACAGAAATGGTTGTAAGCTTTTGGGAAAAATAAAGCTGAAATACCAGATTGATGATTGGAAGATGGACGTCACATGTTATGCAATAGATATTGACACTCTTACAATTTATTGCTTGGAAGGTTTTGGACCCACCTCAATCTCATTATTCTTTCTACACTTCACCAGTGCATGAAGTATGTAGATATAGAAGGAAATTCAAAACCTTGATAGCAGAGAAATAACCCCTCAAAGTGGTTGAAAATTACTTCACATCAAGATACTTTGGAGGAGTAGAGAAACATGTCCCAAATGAGTCAGACAGTGATAACGAAGCTGACTTAGAATCAGGATCTAAAGATTTGAGATATGAAGAAAATAAGGAATGGGGCATAAACCCAATTGTAATAAGCCTGAAGGTCAAAAGTAAATGACACTTCTAATTTGATGGCAAGTGGGTTATCATTGAGAATATAGAGTTTGCTTATTCCTCTGATATTGATTATGAAACTTTAAGTACTAGTACTGATACAGTTAGTAATCAACTAGATAAAATATACTCCTTAGTATCATTCCAAGAAGCCGTTTGTTCATCCTTTAATGTACAAAATGATAATGATGGAGATGCAAGTGAAGTGATCATTAATGTCCCTCCCAAATATAAAGGTCAAAAAGACTTGTCTTATTTAGAAAAGTAAACAATAATAGGAAAGATAGTTACACTAGTAAAAAACTTAGTATCCTTGAGTAGTTATTTTCCGCTAAAAAATTTAATCAAGAATAATGTACAATCTAGAGAGAAAATATAAGTCATTAATGTTCTATCAAGATTATAGCACTTGAAAGAATTTGAACAATATTGAATGAAACACAATTAGTCTTGACCAAAAAATTTGAATGGTCAAGATGGTTTTGAGTCAATCTAGTGAATATTCTTGGGAGAATTATATTTAATTTTGATTTAATTTGTTGAATGACTGTTATTATCAAATTAATGTTAATATGATGAATAGAATTTAGGTAAAAATTTTATAAATTGGAAAAAATTTTATCAGCTAACCTTTTTTCCGTTATTTGCCCTAGTTTCTAACTGATTTTATCATGATACATTTCATCTCAATCTCAACACTGAAATTCTAGTTATTGTGCCATCATCTCAGTCTCAACAATGAATTTTTTGCCAACATGAAGACTTTTGATAGAAGAAGCCCATCCCATGCAATGTTGGGGAATATTTTGTATTTGACCCAATCTACAGATCTCAGATACTTCTGTTGATCATTCTTATCTCTATTTGATATCAATTTGAATTAGTTAATATTTTGATTTTGTTTGGATTAATGGATCAATTTAGGGTTTCCTTTCATGTTATCTCTTCTCTACAGGACGATTAGGGTTTGAGAAAATTATTTATTGCTTGGGAACTTCTTGATGATGGATACTTGGGTGCTGATGGAAGAGGGAAATCATTCATTTACTATGTAGGAACTGCTGAATGTAGTGAAGGAGGACTAGAGTTGTTTTGATTCATCAAAAATATTAATAGGAAAAAATGCTAACCCTGTTTTTAGGTTCGTCTCCATATTTTAATATGAACTGAAAATTTAAGGTCATGATCATTGGTTGAGTTTTTGGATTAGACAAAGAAGTTTGATCAAGTATATAAATGTTTTGTACAAAATCAATTTTTTTAATTGTTCTAGCTCTGCCAATTTCTGAATTTTATACATTTTCAATTGGAATTATATTTAGTAAGTTGAATTTTTTTTCCGTCTACATTATTTGTTGGCAGAAATGCTAAAAGCTTCAGGCTAAGCTCCAGGTTGCTATATTTTTAATGTCATCATATTATAAGAAGCTGAATTTTCAAGAAATTTATGTTTATATTGGTGAAACAGCCAAAAGCTAGAGTTTTTAGGCTTCTAGTGCTTCTATTTTGTCTTTTATGATAAATTATCACAGTTAAAATTACAATTACTTTCTTTGTAACTGAAACAGGTGATGTACTTCACTGTTTCTTGAAAAAGAAAATAAAAAAGATAATATTTTGACAAATTATCGAACAAGTTCATCTGCTCAAAGTAGATTAGACAAAGTTAGCAGCATTTGTGGAGCATTTGAAGATCCGAGCTTGAAAATAAGCAAAGCAAACTTCGGAATAAAAAGTTAGTGAAAGAATGAAGGAAATCTTTAAGGCCCATAGTTGGAGGTAAAACTGGCGGTAAAAGGTAGGGTAGATACCTTGGAAGAGAGAAACTTGTGCTTGAACTTCAGAATTTGTAATTTTCTGGACAACAAAGAGTTTAATAATTTGGAGGTCATTAAGGCAATCAAGAAGGTCTCTAGTAAGAATATAGTGAGTTATAATTTGATCCTTGATCTCCTAGAGACTTCTGTTATGAATATTTATAATTTATTTTATGATTGGAACGTTAAAATATGAGTACTCTTTTTTGTATTGAAATTCTTTGTAGCTTTGGTAAAATTGTACAAACTTGCATTTAAAATCTATGTTGTACAGATGTATTAGTAAGTTGCTTTTGATATACAATTTGAAAGCATCGAAATCTAAAAACATGATATTTGCCACTGAAATATTTTTCCATTTTCAATGAACTCATGAAAATGATTACAATTGCAAAAAATTCTCGATGGGCTATCAATACAAATACAATTTAGGCATTAAAATTTATCTAAATAATATATTTCCCAAAAGTTTATGGCTAATAACATTTTAGACAAAAATGATCCTCAACCATGTGAATTCTTTCAAGAGTATTTTTTTTCTTCCTAAAATTTTGTTGGAAGAGTTTATGACAGGAATATAATTCTTGATAGATAGTATTTTGACTGGAATTCAACTTTTCCTGATAGATACATTTTTCTTGACAGAATCTTTATCATGAATCTATGCATTAGTGACATGATTTTTCTTAACAAACTTTTCTCGACCAATATTTGTGAGGAATATATATTCCTCTTTGATTTGCAAGATTTCCCAACAATAAATGCCATCAAGATTAAGCCTATTTCTTGTAGTGTTACGAAGATTCTAAATAAGAACAAAATTTTTTTGAGTTATTCCATTTTAATGAAAAACTGATAAAATGATGCAAACTATGGGATATGACTTAACCAAAGGCAAATGGTTAAATTTTGGAAAAGAGAAAAGAACAATGCTTCAACCCTTTGTTCCAAAAGGAAAAATATCATATTATTATGCTAAAAGTGGCAGGTGTTAGGAATATATCATAACTCTTGAACTTTTTTAAGAAACAGACTCTGAAGAAGAAGTCCAACATAATCATTCCTCTGAATCATCATATTGAGATTCAAATGTAAGTATTGGAGAAATTGTCCATGAAGTTTCTTTTAATGTGGTCTCTACAGAGCAAAACGAAGAAGATGAAGAATTATCACTAACCAAAGATGATTCTTGGGCAAAACATCTAAAAATAAAATGGAAAGTTCAATTTGAACAGAGTGAACCTCCAACAGAAGAAAAAGTGATTCAAATAAATATGGATGATGAAATTAATTCTAGTCTCATATTTATAAGTGAAAATTTATCCTCTAACAAAAAAGAAGAGCTAATTACTCTCATTTGAGAATACATTGATGTCTTTACCTGGAATTATGAAAAAATGCCAGATATATATAAGAGTATTAGGATACTACGATAGAACTAGGAAGTAAGATATATATATATATACACATACAAGCCAAAATGATATATATACAAAAAGAGTGAATATCCTACAAAAAGTTGGCTATTGATGCTTAGCCTACTACTAGAAATGAGGATTTTCGAGGGATGGGACCTCCTCCACTACTACTGTCTCAACTTGTAGATCTAGAGTGTGATAATCCCTAGGGTCAAAACCAAAATAAAAATATAAACCCGAGCTCGTGCCATGTTGTAAAAACTATATCAGTGTTGAATGTAGTAGGAACAATGTGAAATATGTATGCACGTGAATAATGAAATAAATGATATGCAAAATATAACATTAATCATGTAGTGCATGGTATGCACAATATAATATGATCATGCATATGAACCATGAAGTAATAGATATGCATCAAGAAATATGAATCATAAAACAAATGGTATATATAGTATAGTATGATCAACAAACTTATGCAAATTTTATCCTATTAGTTTAGAACTGAATGGTGTAAGTATTTATGTATTCTAGAAGTATACCGTACATACCTGATATCACGGTGCAAGTATTGGTTTACACACAATCTGGATGGCATGTTGCTAGGCGAATTTGATATCCCATAATACTCAGGACCATGGCTCAATTACTGGTTTCCATGTGAATAGGATGGCATGCTGCTAGGCGAATTAGATATCCCATATATATGCAGGACCACGGCTCAAGTACCGGTTTCTACATAAATTGGATGGCACGCCACTAGGAGAATTAGATATCTCGTACATCCGGGATCAAGGCTTAAGTACCAGTTTTGACACGAACCAAATGGCACGTTATTAGGAAGATTAGATATCCTGTACATACCTAGGTACCTAGGACTATGGCTTAAGTATTGGTTTCCACATGAATTGGATGGCATGCTGCTATGCGAATAGAAATAAGACTATAAACTCGCACAATATGTTCCATTTCATCATTCATTTCCCTCATATTCACAATGCAATAAATGCTAGGTATCAGTGTATAAAGGTGTCATATATAATATTATGCATATATTAATAGCCATGTGAATATGAAACGACATGTATAGCAATGTTGGCAAGTACAACATTAATACTGGCAAGTACAAAAATTATGGAACATGTTTACATGTGTGAGGTATCATTACCGAGTAAGAATAATATGTATAAGTAATAACATGAATAAATAAAGATGTGTGCATATATATCATATATTAAAACAAATAGTATATGCACGAACATGATATGTATGCCTAGACTTGACCTATGACAGGTCTAGCATCATCATGTATAGGTAATAACAAGAGTAATTCAACACTTGTACTTGTGTATCATACCACAAGTCAAGCAGGACATATACAGAAGTAACATATATACCATGTTATTATGATTAAGTAGATAGTCAGATTTCTAGGTTTTGTTTGACTAAGCCAAAAATAGAATTTAAATCTAAAATTAGCTATAATTATAGAAAAATCAATTATCTTTCTAATAAATCTTAAATAAATTTAATTGGGGTTCTAAAATAAAAATTATGATTATTTTATAAAAATTATGATTATTTTACCACGAACCAAGTGCTACTAGCTTGGTACTGCAGCAAGGGAAAATTCTAGATTTTATTTAACAAAATAAAAATAAAATTAGAGCCAAAAATTTATAATGATTATAGGTAATTCAATTAGTTTCTTAATAAAATTTGAATAAGCTCAGTTGGAGCTGCAGAGTCAAAGTTATAGCCATTTTACCATGCTGCTGAACTGCTAATCTGGGACAGCAGTAAGTAGTAAAATTCTAAGCTATTTTTAGCTAGCTAAATAAATAAATTAGAAACTTTCATAGTTGGATTCATTGTAAATAAGTGAATCATCTTTCTAATGATACTAAAATAAGGTCAATTGGAGTTAAAATATAAAAGTTATTGCAGTTCTAAAATGGATTGTTGTGTATGTATGGCGGTGATGTATTTTGTACATATATAACATATGCAGGGTGATACATATAATGAAACTTAAAATAAATGTAAATTTGAGCATTTATAATCTTGAAAATATTTGATAATAACTCTCGTATCATATATGAGGTGATAGGATCAAGAAATAATAAATTTAAAGGATTTGAGAATGTATTCTTACCATTTGTTGAACCAAAATTGTAAAAGAACCGATATTGATGTGATTACTCTTCAAAGTTTGAGAAATCTCTCAGTAATCACACTAGAGAGGAAGTATAGATGCTGAAAAAATCTTTTCATGTTGGTGGATAAGTTTAGAGTTTATTTGAAGAAAGAAAACTCAAGAATAAAACTTATATAGCAATATAGCAGATTTTCAATCCATCCTCAGGCTGATTATTTGATGATTTATTTCAAGGAATTTGAGAAGGAATTAGGCTTGGACATAAAATGAAGAGGAACTCAAGAAGAATATGCTTGATTATTTCAGATTTTTTTGAATTTATTTGAGGGGTCAATAGTTGCTATAAAGTATGATGTCATGTTAAAAACTCTTAAACTTTATCTAAATTATAAGTTTGCCATTAGGTCAATTCCTATCCAAAATTAGTCAAATAAGGATACTGGTCTACTGGAGATAGATAAAAGGTTAGAAAAGGGTTAAGATTAAAACTTTAGATTTAATTTAATTATTTTAATTTGGTATTTGCCTATAAATTGGCCGATCTGGAATAATTCCAGAAAATAATGAAAAAAATCAAAAATAATAAGATAAGAATTTTCTGCTCTATGGAATTTAAAATTGAAGATTAGATTGTATAAAATATAACTCAATTTACTCAGCATCTGCCAATATCAATATCTGGGTCCCGAGCTGATACAGATATATAGAATAAACTGATACAATAATATAGGATTTGGGGCATTACAAATCCTCTTGCTTTTGCCCTTGTATCTAGCAAAAGTCACAAATTACCTGATACCTTTCAACGGTCACATTAACTAAACTCGAGTTTGATCCACGCAATAAATGGGCCATCTTCTGAAGAAAATAAAGAGAATTTCATTCAATGATCTGATATTTAAATGTAATTAAAAAATAAGAACAAATGTTAAAGGTAAATATTTAGCTCTTATTTGCAATGAAAATCTTAAGAAAAATCATCTCTTAATGAAAATCTTAAGAAAAATTATCTCATCTCATTTGAACTGATTTAAAAAAGCTAATTAATATTATGTACATATATGGCAAAATTTTGTAATTGGATTCCAATCACCTCATCTCATTTAAACTGATTTAAAAAAGCTAGGCTCTGATACAACTTGTAATGGCATGTCATCTGGAATGCTGGACAACTAAGTCATTCGGTAATGTGTTCGTAAAAATATGATAAGTTTCGTATACAATATCAACCATTGTCATAATTAGATACACAAAAATATTATAATAGAAAATAGAACATTTATTTAATAGACAAATTTGGACTGCAATGGATAATAACGAAAATAAGTAAAGCGAAATAACTAAGAACATTAATGACATTTTAAGAGTGGATAGAAACTTAGATAATAACTATGAGGCTGAAAAGATAATAGGATCCGTTTACTAGTTTCAGTTACTCCTTATAATACTTCAAGTATTTAATGTGCTCCATCAGATCTATTACAAAATCTGGGCATCCACATGCAGGTCATCAGATTATGATAAAAAAAATAATACTAATACGAAAAGATAAAGAGTAAGAGTAAATTAATAGATACGGATAGTGTATACAAATATAAATATAAAAAATTAATTAATTTATTAAATAACTTCTTCATAAGACTTATTCAAATTACAATTATCTTCTATTCTATATGTCAAGTGTTTTAATTTAAGATACTATATATTATTGGAGAATCTAACTAGTGCTATATATATTTCGATTCTCCTGTACGGACCCCCAAAAATGGTCAAATGATTGTTTGCAACTGATTTAGACCACCAAAATGACAATAGTAATATTTTGATATGATCTAGCTAATCACAATGCACCCATGGTGTGCGTAAAAATTAGTTGTATAACTTAACAATACATCCAAAGTATAATATTCACATGAATTATTGTCTCCCCAAATCAAGTATTATTTACAATCATGAAGATCATGTCAAGTTTAGTATAGTGCATTTCCCATTAATATCTGATCTTAATTTAATTCGAGTTCACGTATAGTTCAAGTTTATCATGGTTAAGTTATATTTAAAAATAGCTTTTTAATTTTTGTATGGTATCGGAATTCCAATCACTAATTTTAGAGAACTTTTGATTGCATATCATAATGACACATGGTTAGGTAAGAACAAAATAAATGGAAGGTGTTCCATGCAAGCACATTTCTTCATTAAATAATCACTTTCCTTTAAAACTCTTTTTTAGACACCGTTGTCATATAATATTACAATTATTATCACCATAAATTAGCATTTGGATTTATTAATTAAAATTTTTCATTAGCCAATTTTATGATGTATGTGCCATTTGAATAAAGTTGTGAGACTATTAATTAAATAATACCTAATTATATGAACATGTGCAAATGAGGAATGTAAAATGAGGGTATGACTTTTTTGGGAATAAAATCATACTTTATTTAAATAGTTCTAGTGAAAGGAAACAATACTTAATATCATAAATATACATAAATAATTCTATTTAACAAAATTAAAATATAAATTATTTCTATCTAATATGAATAGTGCATGATAAAGTAAGTCTGAAAAGGAATTTACCTTAGCCTAGCAATATATTCATTAAATAATTCACTCTCAAGTTTCTGATCAAATTCAATATCTACAAGCAATTATAAAAGTATTAAAACAACTAAATCTAGTTTATTGTGATTTTAAGAAAATTCTCTTAAATTTTAAAAATATAAAATATTTCTTTTCTATAAGTCATAAAAGGCTAGTGGGTTTGAAATGGACAAATAATATAATTATCTTATTGGGTCTATAAGATGAAGGCTTATTATTCTATTTAGGTTCTTATTACAGGTTATCTACCTAGATCCAATCAGACAAAACCTATTAAGTATTGGAGAAGGATCCCAACTCTTGATGGATTTCAAGCAAGAGAAAGAGTTATAGTTAGAAGTGACAGGTATAATAATGAGGGACGACATCGGCACAGTGCAAGGAAGACAGTGGGTAGCTCGGGACTTTGGTCGGTCATTTGGAACTATTGTTGGCAACAACTTTTGGTAGTTGCGGTGACTGCTAGTGGCAGTTGACTATACTCCACCGGTCGACGGACTGAGAAAGAAGAGATAAGAGAGTTTGATTTGTGAGAAGAAAACTATGATGAATGGAGGTGCTTAAATGAGATATAGGATGAGAGATTTAGTTGATCAGTTAATGGAATTAAAGATGGATTTTGAATAAAAGTTTTCATTAGCCAAAGACTAATGATTAAGATTGATTTAGAAGTTTTGAATATTGATTTGAAATGTTGTCAAACGGGCTCATAATTACATTTAGAAAGATTTTAAAAAAATATTTGAAATTGGTCAAATGCTCAAAATTTTAGTTGACTAGGGATTAAATGATAGGTTTTTAAATTGAATTTAAATAGGTCAAACAGCTTGTTAATAGAATTGACTAATGAGAGATATTGGTAATTGAATGGGGGAGTAAAACAGAAGGGAGATGAAATGAAAGGTTCAACTCATTATTACAAATTAAAATTTTGACTTAGCAATAAAGTCTAATTTGTTTTGGGATCAAATGATGGCTTAGATTTTAATAATTATTGTAACAATAATAATAATTGTTGTTGTTGTTATGAGCTAGGCCAAAGTAATGGGATTGGCCTTGCATGAAATAATTTATAGTTTTTTGGAAAAATATAAAAAAATATATATTGTTTTAGAATGATAATAAATTAATAAAAAAATTTAAAATCTATTATAAAATTACATAAAACTACATTTATTTATTCAGTTATATCAAAATAGTCACACGAAAATTACCTAAATTAATAAATAAATATGAATACTACCTTCTTAGAGAAAAATTTCATCTTCGAAATTTATTAAACAAGACAAAGTAGAAGATTTATACCTTTATTTTAGACTTATATTTAGAATGATAGTTTTAGTACCAAACTACTTGTTTTCGAGTAGCTTCTCACCAGATGCTCTTTAGACTCACAATGTAGACATAAGAAAGTGTATGTCTATATTTCTTTTTCACATGCGCTGGCTTCTTGCAATAGTTATGTAATATTATAAAATTCTTGTAATCTATATCCTTTCTTTAAGCTCGATTGTGCCAAATTAGAGCTGTCAAAAGTTAATTTGAATACCAAATAGCTTTTGACAAGCATAATTTTAAATTCATAACTCCAAATAACTTTCGATCTCTGCAGTTATTACTATTCTAATATTTATAATTTTTATAAATTTTTTGGAAAGTCCAAAAATACTTCAGAATTTTTCTAATTTCAAAATATCAAATTATTTTTCTAATTACTTCGGAATTTTATTTCTCTCATTCCTGACATTGAAATGACAAACAGACAGTTATTAAGTGTTTCTCTCATTGATCTACATTAATTTAATTAATTTAGGATATTGCTGACTGGACTCGAAATAGTAAAATAATTAATTTTCAAATGTATATATATATATATATATATATATATATATATATATATATATATATATATATATATATATATCAACTTCCCGTAGGAGAGTACACACTTAGGTTACTAAATAGAGAAATCTTCAGGCAAACTTAGCGCTCGTGTGTTGGGCTATTATTAAGGCAGTTAATAAAATAGGCTAGATGGCAAATGGGTTTGTTTGGTTAGGGTTAAAACAATGAGGTGTTGAAGTTCAATCGAGAATATAAAACACCACTTATTTTCTCTTCAAGAAAAGATCCTCCATCTCTCCCCACACTAGTTTCATCCATTCAATCCCTCCCCCACACCTAGTAGTAGTGGTAGAGAGGTGAAGTTATTTTCCAGAAGAAAAGGAAACAAAAAGAGTAAGAGATATTGGAGAAAGTAAATGTAATTAACACTTCCATTTTTTGTTCTTTTATTGGAAAACTTATCTAATTTATAATTTGTGTACGCAATTTATTTTATTTTATGGATATTCTTGGCTCACATTTTGGACTACTATTTTATGAATATGTTCAATTCACATTTAGGCTATTAATTGATATTGAGAATTGAAATAGATTATTGAGTAATTTGATTCAAAATCTAAACATGCCTAATAAAATTCGTATTTTGCAATTTCGACATACACAAATATAGTGGTATTTACAATTCTTGATATTACACTTCTTAATGCTAAAAACAATATGAATTAAATTGTACGAAATACAAAAGTCATTAAAATGGCTTTACAGCTTGAATAGTTCAATTATTGCCTCAATTTGTGTATTGAAGTATTTGGAAATTTTAGGATTGGACTTGATGCGATGCATTCTTAGTTACAGATGGAAACAAAGATGAGATGTTGATGAAGAAGATGAAACAATATTTATAATCATGTTTCCATTTGTATATCATTTACCTTGATTAAATCTCACTATAATGAGTTTGAGAGTGTCATAGACTTTTAGAAGGCTTAGAGAGGCTTATTGATAATTTTGACAAATGGAGGAGGTCATATTAGTGAAAACTCAAGGGAGGCCTTACTAGAATTTTTCCATCATAAAATAAAATGAAAGAAAAGATTTGATAAACGTCTCTTGAATTTATGTACTAGATTTCTCAAAGAAGTTTTAAAAATAATTCTTTATTTTATGTTTCAAAGTAATTCTCTATTTTATGCTCCAAAGGGTTCTGTCTAGAAAGGATTAGAAGGTATTATTGAAAGTAACTATTATATAAATGTATATGTATGATTGTGTAGTGATATGGCACTTATATGCGTGTGCTCTCTTTGTTAATGTGCTTTCAAACAAATACGAATTTGTAAGAGTAATAATTTTCTAGTACCTGTAGTAAAAGAATGTATTAGCTATCTTTATGTCAAATTGGATAAGACCTTCTAGGATCTGTGACTTAAATTATTTCATTTAATCTCAATCTTATAGCATGACATGCGACACTTGTTTGTGATATAACATGTTGTACTAATAGAATAATACGTAATGGACATGATAGTGAGTATAGTGACATAACAAGAAAACGAAGTATAACAATATTACGTATATATGATCCAATAATGAATTATTGACATATCAGATACACGATGGCATGATCGTTTATAGGAACATGATAACAATGTTCATATATCTTGATTACATGGTCATATATATATGCATCTTATACAATACGGGTAGCGATATGCATTATATCAATCTATTATAGTTTCAAACATCTGTCTAACTATTAATCTGTCTAGTTTTTGATATCTGAGAAAGATCAAAATGAGATCGGTTAAATATTATTGATCTGCACATCATAGAATATTTGATTTAGTTGTGACTCCAAATTTATTTATATTATTCTTGATTTATTTTATCATGACAATCACTAATATAACATGTCCATAATCATCTATTCTCGGCATTGTGATTGTATAGCTTCTATTCATCATGGTATTACTTGCTGGGTTTAATCTCCTAAGTTCCAAACCCTAGTTTGGATGACGAAGAAGGAGAATCAGGCCCAACTGACAACCCATACTTTATTAAACAGCCCAAGCAGTAGTAAGCAGTGAAGTATATCCTGGAAAACCTTTATATATTTTGTTTATATTTTCTTTGCCTAAGCACTACTTTTCTCTTTCGATTATTTTGTGCTAATATTCAAGGCAGTGCATCATCTTATATAATTAACTCTTTATGTAAATAAAATATTTTTAGTTTCAAAATATTATTTATCAATCTAAATGTGACAGTAGTTACGATTATTCTAAGATCCTGTGACTGTTAGGTTTTGTAGTGTTATTTTTAATAGTGCCTCCATTTTGAAAAACAGTTAAAAAATATAAGCGTTACAGGGTGTTATCAGAACCTACGTTCAGGTGGAAGACCATAAGACTACTGTCACATAAGAATATGTATGTGTCATATTCTTTATAATTGTTTCTTATTCATTGCCGACTTAGTATCAATCCCATCCTATCATGTCCTGTTTGTTTGAGTTATCTGTCTTTGTCATTCCTTTTAACGGCTCTTTTCTGATCCATCACAAAATGATGTCGAGTTAATTTTCTGCGAGTGCAAGTGTGCATGTGAGTTTGAGGGATGAGACCGCAGAACATACAAAGTTGATGCAAGGAGTAGCAAAAACACAACCGACCACAATATGCTAAAAAAAATGCTGCAGTCCAAAGAGCTGGAGAGGACCGGAATGGTATCAGATTTTCGGAGGCTGTAGCTATCGGTACTTTCTGGAACAGAAGGACCATTGAAGGCTAAGCAGCGGATTATTGATATGGAGAATCTTTTTAAGGCGACAAGAATTTCGAAGGAGAATCTGGTGGAGGTTGTGTGTATTCAATTGATTGATGTGATTAGGACATGGTAGCTGGCTGAAGAGGTAAGGCATCAAGAACCTCTAACTTGGGAGAAATTTATGGAGGCATTTTATACAAGATTTTTCCATGTATCAGCGAAGCGGGAAATGAGAAGGTAGTTTTTATAGCTACAACAAAGAGATCGGATTGTAGATGCATATACTGTTGAGTTTGTGAGACTCAGTCGTTTTGCTCCAATTTTAGTAGCAAAAGAAGAGTAATTAGCACATTAATTTCAGGAAGGATTAAAACACAAAATCAAGGAGCATCTGGCAGCTCAAGCTAGAAGACATATTCTAAGGTATTTGAAGCGACATATAGGATAGGACAAGTGTTAAGAGAAGTGAAGCAATAATATGTAAAAGACAATTCCACAAGAAAGTCAGCCCTACATCTCAAAAGGATAAAAGCGACAGCAGCAAGCATTGTCACACAAGGGTCTGGTGATATGTGTTCCCCGCAAAATTCTTGTTTTCTTCCGTTGATTACAATAATTTGTAAAATGACAATGAAAGAAGAACAAAGAAAAACAAACAAGAGGATTTATATATTATCTCTCTTTTGTACAATAAAAGTGGGTTCTAGTGGGATGATAGGATCTATCTACAAGTTCATGTTAACGATCCGACGTGAAGAACTTCCTTTGTTGAAGAAGAAGTCTAGCCCTAGCTTTCTATTTCTGCTGGTCCCAAAGCTTCAATACTCTCGCACGTAACATGAATTGCCAAAAGATCCCCTGAAGTCTCCTCATGAAAGCTATTTATAGGCTTTAGTTGGTTATCAGAGTTCTCTTAGAGATAGGGATGGAAGGCCTTTGCATTCATTAAGAATTATAATCAAATATTTAATTTTGATTTATATCTCTTGATTTTGTATTCTAGTTGTATTCAGTTCAGTAATTAGATAATTTCAAATCTCAATCAGAATTAATTACAGATTCTAAGAATCTATCTGCACGGAGTTAATAACTCAGGACATGAAGCTGATGACAATGCAAGGCTAAGGAATAGCCTCTCGTCAGATTGGCCGTGAAGCTATTCATTTCTCTTCTTCTTTAAAATTTTTCCCTTCAACAGGACCCCCTTCAAATTTTTCAAAATTGCTATGGTCAGCAACTTGAGTAAGAAAGAATAGTGAGAACTCAGGCAATCGAAAAATCTCGGCTCCAACTCTCTTAGCAGCTTGCTATTAGCAAAGATGACTTATGTCACCCGGCTCTACATCCATGGAGGAGACTTGATGACAAGTTGTCGATTAGATGGAAAACAGACTGAGGCTTTTGGGAGAATTTTTGATCTCCTTGTATCTTTTCCTTTTCTTGTAATAAATGAGGAAGTTCAACTTTTTGACTTCTTCTTTTCACTCTTTGTTCACCTATATTCATTTATGAAAAAATGAATAAAGAAACTTTTTAGTTTTTATATCACTTAGAACAATGTGTGATGATGAGAGTAATATATGACAATGATTATGGTAAACAATTGATTCTGAATGAACGATCATGTTAAGAACAACAGATTCGGTAGAGATGCTTTAATTGTACATGCTTGGGGTTCGACAGAGACACTTAATTGCACACGTCAATATGATCGAGTCAGGATCATCGAGTTTTGATAGAGGCACCTAATTGCACATGCCTTGGTTACTTGTTTGGGCAATAGACTAAGCCGGTGATCGGAATATGATCATAAAAGAAACTATTTATTATGGTGTGTATAATGGTTCAAACCTTACTGTCAAATATAAGAGCTTAACATGACAGATTTGATCTTGTTGAGATGATATGGATGAGATGGTTCAAATTTTGTTGTTAGGATAAGAGCTTAATATGACAGGTTCACAGAATTCTTAGCAAATCCCAGCTATCAATGGATTTGTCATGTCTTTATCAATTGTTGTTTGCATTGGACTAGTCATGTTATTCCCAACAGTATGATGAGTTGTCAAGGATTTTTATTTCCTCTTCCCTTAGCTTTTTGGCTTTAGGTGGTTGATTTCATACTTCTACCCCTAGTATGGTAGGGTTGGCGAGGATGTCACTCTCCGCTTCCCACTGCTTTAACAGATTTGGTGATTCGTGCTTTATCCCCTAGCACGATAGGTTGGCGAGAAACTTGTTTTATTCCCATTGCTTTAATTGCATTGGACAATTCATGCTTTTTACCTCAGTATGATGGGTTGTCGAGGTTTTTGTTTGGGCTTAAATGCCAAATATTTTCTCTTCCCATAGCTTCTTGAGCTTTGGACTATTGATTTAATACTATTACCCCCAGTATTATAGAGTTGACGAGAAATTTTGAATTTCTCTTCCTGTTGCCTTGGCATCATTGGGTAGCAAAAATTCGTTTATTATTTATTTATTTATTATTTTTTATTATTTTTTGAAATTTTTAAATATGGCACTCAATTTGCCATTTCAATGGCTAGAAAGAGCAACAGAAGAAACATGATGCTTTTCACTAACAACATCTTCGGTATCCCCCAGTTCAATCCGACTACTAGTGAATGAGGACGACTCGATTGCAACTGTGGTTCGAAGTGTACTTGAGGAGCATGCTTGCCAGTGCCGGCTACCCTTGCTCAGCAATGAACCTCGCAGGTTCAATATCTATTGCACTAGCGTTGATCAAGTGTTTCCCTTAGTTTTTGTTGAATTGGCTGAGGAAGTCAATTGTTCATATTTCAACAAATCTTGGTATACCCCCATGATTTATCCTTTTTTAGCAGAGACCGAGGAGAGTCTTTTCTGATTCATATTATGGGAATAATAGTTTATTAACATCAGCTTTCCTATCGGTACAGGGGTTACTTCGGTAAGGAACTCATTGGTTACTACGACTAGAGTTGCCATATTTGTAGAAAAATTCTTCTATTCTTCTTTAAGCTAGAGGACACCAACTTCTATCAATACTTCGATTCGATTCTTAAGAGGGTAGCAATCTGGTTAGATGCCCAATGTTTTGATGGAACAAGAAATAATTAGGATTATTGGTTTTTCCAGCATCTTCTGTCTTTCGATTCTCTGGAAGCTTCAACATACCTTTTTTATTGAGGAGGTGAAATAGGGTACCTATCTTTTCCATCTTGAATGAATAAGTCCTATCAGATCGAGGCCTATTCGGACCCGCACCTCTTAGATTTTGAGGTCTTGGATTTGTCAGATTCGAATTTGCATCTGACACCATCACAGCCTATTCTTTGTTCTTAGGATTATGTAGATATGTCCTGTTATTTGTAGAACTCCTCGTAGTGCAAGCTTTTTCAATTCGGTGAATTATATTTTATGTCTGCTCTCCTTGCTTCAATAGATCCTTCCAAGTCTTGGACTTTATGGCTCCAATTTTATCAGCATACCAATCTTGAAGTTATGTTACAGGTTTCCACCAGTATTTCTTGGGTCATACTGTATCGACATTGTACTGATTTTTTCTGGAAGCGTTCTATGAAACTCTTGACTGTCTCTTCTTCTCCTTGTTTTGCTGCAAGAAGTGAATGAACCAATATCATCCTCAAGATATTGTGCAAGAAATTGCTTCTATACATCATACCAGGTATTGATAGTCCCCAGGGGCAACTGCATAAACTACGTGAAGGCAGGCCCTCGCAGGGTACTCACAAACACCTTGGTTATTATGGGGTAATTTCCCATTAAATAACCGGCTTGCGACAAGAAATAGTGCATGTGTTGGCTTGGAGATCCCTTCCCATCATATGATTCTAACTTCAGGGGCTTGTACTTTTCAAGAAAATGAGCGAAATCCCATTCTAGTGGGTAGGGTCTTAACCCCCCCCCCCCAACACTTCCTTTAGATCCTTCTTTTGCATTAATGCATCACATTGGCTCCTGAGTTTCTCCATCTTCTCACCATGAGGGTCAATAAAGAATAATTTAGAACCTTCTCAATGCTCAGAGTAAACTTTTTTTCTTCATATGGTTCCTGATCCTCCTTTGTTTTGGGTGGTTCAGAAGAAGAAGTTTTGGTCTTGTCCTCTGCTATTTCTGGGTGTTCTCGACCACTTTCATGAGCATCATCATGAGTTCGTTGATAGTTTTTTATTGCTCGTGGATTAGTCACTCGTGGACTTTCATCCTTTGATCTATGTCGTCAGGTCTATCCACCATGTGCGATGTTGATTTTCGTGGTCGAGAGGAAGCATACCACCGTGGTGATGCTATAGCCGAGAGGTCGCTATCATCATCCTCAAATCCTCTTGCGAGTCTTTTATAATTTCGGAGAGTGGTGGCGTCTACCTTGAGTCGGGTAAAATAATGAGGTTCCTCGTCATCTGCGTTTGACCCTTTCTCTTTCTCTAGAACCTTCTTGCCTTTACCCACTATATTTGAGCTCACCGCCCTCTTTTTCCCTGTTAATTCTACGTTTCAGTTTACCCCTTGTCCTTTTTGGAATGCCTTGATCTGGCTTAGTTATTCTATCAAATACAGATACTCATTGTTTATTATAATAACAGTTATTTAATACGGCTGAGATTAACTACTCGCAATGGCATGTAGAGCGAGGTTGAGTTGCCTTCCTTTAACATGTCAGGTACATCCTTAGATCAAGGATTTTGGTGGAAGAGGAGCTTTTAGTTGCGTTCTGGGTACGGGGCCCACATGGCTGCTGGGGAAGTCTAGATGCCTGTTGAAGCTCTCCAGGGGGGATAGTATCGAGCTGCTGGTCTGTCAGATGTTTAGCACTCTTTATATCAGCTTGAGTTCTGTATTTTGGTTATTTTATGTGGAGCTGGAGGTCCGCTTCGCATTTTAGAGATCTCACGCGAGACTAGGACATAACTTCGCATTTTACACTAGCTTCGCGTTTTACGCTGGCTTCGCATTTCTGAAGAAATTTAACTTCTAGTGATTGTTTAGCCTCGCACGGGGGAATATTCACACACGCCGGCTTAACCACGCGATTTACGCAAGTTTTATTAGTTTTGCATTTTATGCTAGCTTCATGTTTCTGTCCAAATTGGATAGCCTCGCGTGGAGAGTTTTCTTAACATGCTCGCTTATCTTTGGAATTAATATCGCATTTTATGCGAGTTTTGACAACTTTTCCAGTTTCATGTCCAAGTTTAGATTCAAACATAGCCTCGCATGGAGAACTTTCATCACACGCTAGCTTGTAATTATCTTCATGTTTTATGTGATTTCCACTAGTCTTACGATTTACGCAAGCCAATTTGCAAGGTAAAAACATAGCCTCACACTGCTTCTGCTTCATCGTCACGTTTTACACGGCCTTTGGGGGCTCTTCGTCTTACTCGACGATTTTGATTGTGATGCTGCATTCTTGTGAAACCAACCTTTTGTCCCTCTTT